>VWZX01006702.1:637836-749356 GCA_013399015.1 Galbula dea
GGGGGGGGGACAACCCAGCAGCACAACCCAGCTCCCCTTAACCCGCTCTCTTCCCTTTCCCAGCGTCTAAAACCAAACCGAAACAACTGCGGTGGAGGGGGGAAATAAAAAACACAACCTCGTCCAGCTCGGATTTTAAATAAAGTGCCCGGATTCCCCTTACGCCAAACTTCATGGCTTATTTTCTCTTGGGCTGGGCGGTCGCCGCGACGTGCGACGCCAATGCTGACATTTTAGGTGAAAAAACATTGCTGGGGGGACACACGGGAAGCCCCTCGAAATCCCTTGTCATCTGACATCACAAATGAGCCGCGGTGGAAACGGTTCCTCCACCCTTACGGTCCTTGAGACCTGTCGCCGGTGCCCAAGAAGGGAGGGCAGGGTCGGTCCCGCCGCGGCAGGGGCTCCCACCACCGCCCTAGCCCCAGTCCCTGCCTCGCGGTGAAGCCTGGCGCTCCGCTTCGCTCCTTGTTTTGTTCAAGCCCCGTTCGTCCCACCCCCACCCTCCAGCACACCCATCCCCGGGGGTTTGGGGAAAGCCTCCCCTCCTCGGATAAAAGACCCCACGGAGAGCCCTGAGGGGTCCGAACCCCCCTCGCCTCCCAGACGCACACCTCACAGAAGCAGGACACCCCCTGGGTCATCCTTTCTCTCCCTTATTTGCATCCTAACGCCAGAACCTAATGGGAACCTACCTAAACGGTTTACGTCTGATGTCTTCTTGGGCTTGATTTCCTGGGTGTTTGCTCCACTGAACTGGCACTGGGGGAGTCTTCTGAAACCTCTTCTTCTGTTGTGTTGGCTCTTTTATTTTGAGGAGAGGAATCTAAGAGGGGAAAATTAAAGACCGGGGGGGAAAGTGATATTAAAATATTTTCCTCCCAGAAGTTTGTTCAGCATCCAGTGCCAGGGGAAGAATATTCCCGGATCCCCATGTCAGCTATCGGTTACGTGAGAGCGAGCAGGGGGAGGGGAGTTCGGCTTCTCTCTAGCTAAGAGATCAAATTTTCCTGTTTGCGGCTAAAATCCCTGACCCTCCTTTGCTTCGCGTGAGTTTACCGAGCCTCCTCCCACTGGGCCAGGAGGCCAAGTCCCCCAGAGGGGCTGCCAAGGGACAGGGGCAACGACCCGACCCACGTCTAAGGGCTTTCCCTTAGAGATCATCCACCGTCTCCCATCTAACGTGGGAGCACACAGCACCTGAGGATTTTTTTTAGGGGAAAGGAGGCCGGGGAGGGGTTGGGGGGATGGTGCTACACCAAGCCGGTGCCCGGCGGAGCACAGCCCACCACAGCCAAGTCAAGCGTGGCCTCGGCGAAGGGGCAGAGAGCTGCTGCTTTCGTAAGGGTACGTTACCATCGGTGGCAGGTCTTTTCCTCTGCCCAGTGCACTGCTCTGCAAAGTCCGTCTGATTTTCAGAAACATCAGTCTTTTGATCTACACAGTGAGTGTCCTCTGAGATTCCCTGAGAACCGACAAAAACCACGGTTTGGCAATTCCCGTTTACATCCAAGCTCTGGCGGCCGGCGGACTTGCAGACAGCTTTCAGTAGCCTGGGGGGTCTGAAGTAGAAGTCGGGCGAGCTCCCCTTCTCCACAGCTTGCCACTCGTACCTGCCTTCCAGCGGCTTGTGATTCTGGAAATCGAAATTCCACTTCCTCTGGCATGCCTCCTCCATCTCCTGGCGGTGTTTCTTCAAGTCCCTGTTTAACTCTTCATGATTCACCGGCCCGAAGAGGTTCCTACAAGCTGACGGCTTCGGGTACTCCGACTGCCTGGCTTCCATGCGCTCCAGGGTAGGGCTCCCATTAGAAATACGGACGTTTGACATCTCCCCCCACCCTCTTTCTTCTGGCGGCGGTTGTTTTGCTCGCTGCTCTCTCCCCCTCCCAGCCGCCGCCTCCTCCTCCTTCTCTCCGCCTTTTCACTTCTCGGCGCTCGGCGACTCTCCTCCGCCACTCCTCTCTTCGCTGACCCACTCTCCGGCCCCGCTCGCCCTCCGGGAAGGGGCGAGGAACCGCCCTTGCATAAGCGCCGGCCCCAGGATAAGCCCCGAGAGGCGCCGCCGCTGCCGCCGCCGGAGAGCCCCCGAGCGGGTAGCGGAGCGGTGCGGGGTCGGGGGGATGNAAAAAACAAGGCGAGACGAGCCCTTTTCTGGGTTGCCCAATATGGCGATTGAAGGGAGGCTGACGAAGAAGAAAATGATTGACAGGACGAGTCTATTTAAACAGCCTGGCCGAGCCATTGGTTACGGCGGCGGGCACCGCCCCGACGGCCCGGCCCNCCATGCCGTGGTTGAGTAATGGTGGTGGCTGGTTACATCTTGATGCGTTCCTGTGACAGGAGTCTTCCACCGCTCTGATTTTCCAGGGTTGGGCTCTGGTGATGCACTTTTGTGAGGTCCAAGAGCAGCGGGAGGGTTGTCCCTCCGGGACATGCTGGGAAGACCAGGGCCCCATAGCAGCGCCCCATAGCAGCACCCCATAGCACTCTGACCCCACAGCAGCCAAACCTCACCTATGGCAGAACCAGGCTCCCAGGGGACAGGAGGATCACCTCTTTCTCAGCAGGGAAAGGACTAGGTGAAGAAACGGCTCTAAAAAACCTTTCCAAGGATTTCAGAATTCCACAAGCACGGGAAAGAAAAAAAACCCATTCGGGTTTGTCCTGTTTGTGTGCTCAGAAGATTAGATGAGCGAAGAGTCACAGCCAGGGATTTTCTAAGCAATTTCCTCAGAGAGCCACAGCAGGTATGGTGGAGATAAGAGCAACATAGTGTCCTCCTCTCTACCCTCCCTGTCTCCAGACTCTTCCACAGCCGTCTCCCCTCACAGGGCAGGGCTGCCCCCTCAACGAGTTGCAGGACGCTGTGGGTGCTCTCAGGTGCTGAAGGCTTTGAGTTTTCTAGTGGCCTAGATCCAAGCCCTGAATCTTTCAAGGGCTGGAGGCTCATCACACCAATCCAGCTCGCTAGGTCTCTTCTGCAAGCCTCTACAAATCCTGCTACAGGGGAGCAGGGGAAGGAAAGCTGGGGGGGGCTGCAAACTATCTCAGCAGTGCAAGGGTCAACACAACTGGGTTAACTACCTGAGAGATGAGTCAACTGATTTGGCCTTGAAGATGTAAAACTTTTACCCCTTGCTGTACTGACACACATGTACTCACTCTGGTTTGGGGTCTAGAGTTTTGATGGCCCACTGAAACCTTCACTGCAGTTGCTCTTGTGAACTGACATAGACTGGACAGGGAACACAACCATTACACAGTGCTCAAGCTCAGGCCACAGCAGTATGCCTGCCTTCATCAACCTCGAGGTAGTAGCCCCTGGCCTTTGCTCACACACCACTCACCTGGGTTCAAAAAAAGTGATATGTGCAGGCAAAAGGAAAAAAAGATGCAAATGAAATTGTACTAAAACACCCAAGGTTGAAACAAAATATTAACCATGTTATTTTTATTTGTTTGCCATTTTTTTAGCACTCAGGAGTTGTTTTCCAACTCCTGTCAGCAACCACAAGTTCTAGTAACTCACAGAAAATTAAAGCTGACATTTTCATGTCTTCAGGAGCTGAGACTTCTTTTTGAAGTTGCAAGTCCATGATAAAACTGTGTCAGCTGGCAGAGCAGGGCCTGTTCATCTGTTTTACATGCAGGATTTCATCTTCATTTCTCCAGGCTTTCCTGTCTTTGACTTCCACAGCTACCAGCAAGGAAGTGCCATTTCAAAGTTGCCTTTCTCTGTCAGGTGTGGGACACTTGCTTGTTTTGTTGATCCACCCAAGAGAGTAGCTGTAGGCTAAGAAAGTGATCTGCGAAAACAGAAGTCCACGGGGCTCCCTGAAGATGCCCAGGAGTCACCCTGTTGATAACCTGCTCAACATCCCACTTGGATGAGGAGTTCCCAGTCTCAGGTCCCTGAGAGTAACTGCTTGTCTCCCGAGTCCATAAAGGCAAATCCCCTGTCGGCAGGATTATGACATTGTACCAGAGCAGAAACACATGCCATGAAAAAATATAAAAATGGGGTCCAAACATTGCAAAAGACTGAATGTCCCCCAGGTAAACAACCAGGAACACAACTGCCAGGCAAAAGAGCCCTGCTTTATCTGCAGCCTTTGGAAAAGAAGAAACAACTTACTGTAGGGCAAGCACCTTTTCCAGTTGTTTGTGCAGTTTATACCTCCCCTAGCACAAAGGGCCTGGGACTAAGCCCTTGGATGCTGTACAAGCATATTGAGAAAGAGTAATTAAAGCCAAAGAGGCGGGTGGGGGGAGTGTGGGAGGGGGACGCGAGTAATGTAAACCACTGATGAAAGCAATAAAAATAATTGAAGAGGAGTGGTCTTCGCCTTGGCTTCTCTCTCTGCTCCTTCTCCCCATGGTGCTCCCCTGGAGCATTCGCGGCAGCGGGGACCGACCGCGACCCTTATTTCGGCTTCTCTCCTTCTCCCCCTCCCTTCCAGCCCTGCGGTGCCGTCTCGGCAATCCACCTTAAATCGCTGCGGCTGCCGAGGAGAGAAAGGCTGTGTCTGCAGCGACCTTGCCATGATCTGAAGTGTTTTGTTTACAGTCAGGCACCCCCGATGGCTGCAGCAAATCGTGAGAGAGGCAGGCGCCTGCCTGTAGTAGCAGCGAAGCGTGGAAAAAAAAATAGAGAAAAAAATTAAAAAAAAAAAACTAAAAAACCCCAACCCAACCCTAGAGAGTCCTGGAGGATCTGGAAATATCAGAGCGCCATCGTCTTGCAAAAGAGGAGCACAGCAGCGCGGATGCGGAGGGGGAACGGTGCGCGGGACTTGCGCGGCCGCGCAGCAGGGCGGGTATGGGGGATGGGGGGCGAGCTCTGAGAACCACCCCCAAAGCTCCTGCCTCCAAGAGCCAGTTTTTCTCTCTCGTTGTTGCCGTTTAAACTGAAGATGTAGCCAGCCAAAGATCGGAAGAGAGGATTAGAGAAAGAAAGAAAAACAACAACAAAACCCCACCCAAAACTTGGAGGAGTGAAGCCGGAAGGAGGGAGGAGTGTTTATAGGGAGTGCGAGGAATGTCCTGGTTCCTCTAACAGCCTCTGAACACCCTGTCCCCTCTCTTCCCAATACCCCACTCCTCCCTCGTTTGGGCTTTTCCATTGGCAGAGCTGCTCGCTGTTTTTCTTTCCTCCAGAACTGCTTAGGCAAGCTTCCTGTCCTCATTTTGGCCACCCTCCTTCCCCAGCTCTTTATGAAGTTGTCCAGTGAACCAAAGCACAGCTCAGCTGTTACATCTAAAGTATCTGGGATGCTTGGGGTTTTCAATATTCCCTTGCAAATAGCAGGGAAATGGGGAATACCTGAGCTCCTCTACAGGATTTCTCTTTCAGACCAGAGGATGAAGATGAGGCTGACGGGGTAGTGCGAGCTATTTGAAAGCCAGAAGCTTGAGGAAGTTTGCTTCTTGCCCACCTCAGCTGTTACTGAGCTGCTGCCGTTTCTCCAGACGTCCAGTTTTTCAGGCAAAAATGCTCATTTCCTCGAGAGATGTGGGGTGGGGCTGCCATGAGATCTGAGGTGCAGGCCCTCAGAAGTCACCAGAGTGCACCTGCACCAAGGATACTTGTAATGTGCTTAACTGGAGCCCTTCCCTTCTGGGCAGGATTAGGGCCCGGGGGCGTTCAGCAGCAGAAATCATTGGGGAGGAAAGAGCCATTTCAGCTTACAAAGGCCCTGGGATATCATCCAGCAGTGTCCGGGAGCGGGCTCGGAGATGCCAGCCTACCTCTGCATGCCTCGCTGTAGGGAGAGGGTGCAACACAAGCCGAGTTGAAGACTTCTTGCTCATTTGATGTAAACTCTAGAGGGAGCCTAAGGACAGAGATCAGGCCAGCGCCCAGCCTCCTTCCTAACAGCACTCCCCCGCCCCGGGCTGCTCCCTCTCCCTTCCCTCCCAGGCAGTGTCCCTGCTCTCCCCCCTGCTGCCCTGCACTTCTGGGGGGCCTCTGCTCGCCGTTCCCCTGGCTGCAGGTGGAGAGCAGTCGTGTCCAGGGGTCCAGGCTCCGTGACACATCTGCAGAAGTCTTGGATGGGGTCAGGGTGCAAGGATGGGTTCAGGGGATTTTCAGCCCTTGTGAGGGTGGTGGCTGGTGGTACAGCTTAGGGGTGTCCTTAATGGGGTTTGTTTTAAAAAGTGGGTGATCTGCCAGAAGTGCCAAGGGGTCGGACCACCTCATGGGGCCGTAGGGCAGTTTATACAAACAGTTATGTGTCTGCAGAAGACACAGGTTAAATTATTAGCACTGAAAGTTACTCATTCGTTTCCCTCTGGAACTCTCTTTTCACCACCCTTCCCTTGGCTTGCTAAAAAAGCAGTCCTTCTCAACGGCCCTGATTTCACCTCAGGGAAGAATCTCCTGGTATTGCTCAGATCACTTTTTTTTTCACACACCCTCTCCCCTTTTGCTTGAAGCACAAAATGAGACAGAGCTTAAACTGCTCTTGAAGCAGGTGAAGCTGGAAGTGTCCTACAGCCAGCAGTGATGCACCCTTCTGGGTAATCAACTCTTCCATTTTCATACCAGCAACAAGGAGGAGTATGTTCACATGCAGTCCCTAAAAATAAACACATATGTGTATGTTGAGCTATCTCTGCAAAGAACACTAATGTGGAAGTGAGGCTTAAATCAGTAAAACAATTACTTGCTTTAAACAGGCCTCACTTCCAGAAACAAAACACACCATGTGAATAAATGCATTTGTGAGTCTAACTCCACCTGTGTAAGACTTCCCATTTAATACATCACATATCCCTTAGCACTATGTTAGAATAGCAAACTTTTGACATAAGAATCTCAACTAGATGCTTCTCATGGCAGCTAAACAGCCCTGCCCTGCCCTTCTCCTTTTTTCTTTCTCCTTTCCTTTCCCCTTCCCTTCCCTTTTTTTCTTTCTCCTTTCCTTTCCCCTTCCTTTCCTTTCCCTTTCCCTTCCTTTCCCCTTGCCTTCCCTTCTTTTTCCTTTCCCTTCCCTTTCCCTTCCTTTCCCCTTGCCTTCCCTTCTCTTTCCTTTCCCTTCCTTTCCCCTTGCCTTCCCCTCTTTTTACTTTCCCTTTCCTCTTCCCTTCCCCCTTTCCCTCCCCCTTCCCAGCAAAGGCCCTTGCCCCAGCAGTAGCTGTACCTCCGGCTGAAGACAAGCCCTGCTCAGCTGCAGTACTTCAGGGAGCTCGAGCTCCAGGAGGGCACCCTCTGCACAGAGCCCCCTAAAGCCTGCACCAACACTCCTCCCTCTCCCCAAGGTACAGCGAGGATTAACTGCTTTGTACGTGCGAAGTCTGCCGAGTATAGAAAGTGCAACGCAAGAGCTAAGCAGTAATAACAACAACAATGCTGAACTACTATTGTTACTCCGAGATGAAACAGTTTTCCAGCCACTTGCTCCACGACCTACCCCTTTAAGAAAGTTTCTCAACAGATGAATTATAGTCAGTGGAAATGAGTTGCTCTGTTTTTCTACAAAGCCTGAAGTGAACCTTTCTGGGAAGGGGATGATATTTTATAGCAATGTTTTCTCAAGTACAATTCTTTAGGTTCCCAAATGATGACACATCGTACAGCAACGCTCTTGGCACAGGGTGTTCATCTGTGAGAGGGACACTTCTCCGAGCCATTCATTAAACAAAAACACCCCATGTCCTATGCTATGTTCCTCTGAAATGGTTATAAAGATTTCAGTGCATGAAATCATATACAGCCTGGATGTGTTTGGGGTTTTTTTGTTGGTTGGCTGTTTTGGTTTGGGTTTTCTTTCCAGAATGCAGCACTAACCCCTAACTCAGTTACTGCACATTGTTGGAAGAGCTTCTTATTTTTCATTAGTGCCGTGTTTTGTTTTCATTCGGTAGAATCCCAACTTTAAGCAACAGGCTCTTTCAGAAATACAGAACTATGTAAATGTGATGCTTACAAGTGACCACAAAGAGGCCACTCACCAAAAAAATAACCCTACACAAAACATCTGCATCTGTGAGAACTGTAGGCACCCTGGGTGCCATTTACAATGAGCCTCTAGCCCAGTTTAGCCCTTCCCCACTCCCCCCAATAGGCTCTATTAATTGCTTTAGGATCAAGAGAGGTCTACAAACATCTTCCTTATATAAACAGAGGAACTGGTCTGGCTACTTTCTAAACCCTTTAAGGGAGACGACCCATCTCACGTTTCAAATCGATGGCATTAAGTAACTGATTACTATCAGGGCTTGAGATCCAAGTCCTGGTTCTGGCTTTCCTGGGTCCTGTTTTGCACGCTGCTATAACTCTTGGCACCTACATTTCTTCCTCTACTCTTTTCCTAATCTGTTTAGACTCCAAGCTGTTGGAAACATTGTTTGTGCAGGACTGGGTGCAGAGGGACTTCAGTCTTAGTCAAGGTCTCTAGGGGCCAGCAATTGCAAATATGACAGTGGCCATTACATTTCAAGTTCACTTCCAGCAAGGGAACTGTACAGCTCCAGGATGCAAAAGCCAGGGCATTAACCTATACAAATGTGATGTTATTACAGGGAAAAATGGGAAGTGGATTATTTGCAAGCATCTGGCACCAAGAACATGGTTACAAGGTAGGTAACAGGCAAGAAGAAACCTTGTCCTCCCAGTGACCCCACAGTGGAACCAAACATGGTCTCTTGGGGTATATCGATTAGGGAAACACACACACAAAAACAAACACACAAAAACAAAAAAACCAACCAACCAAAAAACCCCAAACAAAACAGTCCAAGAACTACCTCTAAGCTGATCTTCTCATGAGCAACCCGCATATCAGGCTCAAAAAGATCTCCATCTTCTTTCAGCCCTCTTAAGAATTAGCAGCCCAGCTGCCAGTAGCCAAAGGCAGAACTCTTTGCTCCTCCCCAGAAACGCTCTACCACCCCGCACCCCCAGCGGTGGCAGTGATGCCAGGGCAAGAGCCTGCTGAGCCCAATTACCAACAGGCTGCCATCAGCGTTTCTGACCCCGTTCATGGCTGCTCTTAACCAGCCATGCCTAAACCAGTAGAGTAAGCTGGCAAGGCAAAAGGCAAAAATTACTTCACTGAAGCCAGGCTATTGCAAAATGCACTGGGGCCACGGTTTCAGTTGCTTACGAGAAGAGATGGAAAAAGAGAGCCCTTGTATTTACCAGCATGTGCTCTGCATTTCCCTCATAAGGAGTTAAACATTTCTCAGAGCAGAGGCTTAATCTGCTGTGGTTTTTGACTCTAACAAGCTGCCTGTTTACTCCCTTTGTTCTGCTTGCCAGCAGCTAAACTGGGACATCTATTCAAAGACAAGTACCTGAAAGCATCGTTAAAGGATTTGTCACCTTGTTATCTCCAGTTTTAAAGGCTTTCTGAGAACAACTTCTACTCCAAAGTGTGGGGGTGTGGGGGGTGAAGAAAACGTTTGCAAAGGACGAGGTTAGCATAACTTGTAATTTATGTTTAATAGCTTATTTGAATGTTAACACAAAACACAGCTGACGCTGTGCGAGGCCGAGGCAGTTCCCTTTGCTGCTGTTGCCCCCACCCCAAGTCGTCGACAGACAGGTGAGAAGAAAGAGACAGGAGCAGCAAAAGCTATGGTCTGACTTCAGAACTGCTCTACGGGGTCCTAAAATAAGTTCTTCTATTCCTGATGGTCTCCAGTACTCACAAGCCATGTGCAACCTCCTAGAACCCCTTTGTCCTTCCAAAACAACCAAAATGTAATCCAAGCCATCTACTGGCCTTGTGGTGCCTGAAGACTTTGTGACTGTAGAGCACTCTGTCACTCCAGGAGCCTTAAGAACCTGAGAGCAGGCACAGCTCCTCAGGCCAGTGGGAAGCTGTTTCTAACATGATCTTTGACAGTCTTCAGGGCAAACTATTAGATCTTTCTTGACCTTATCTTCGGGTTGCCTCACTCTGGCCAGCCCCAAAATTAGAAACAAAAAGCCCAACTCTCAGCACACACAGTCAGAAGAGGCTCTCAGACACCCATCAGGCCAAATCAAGCCAGCTGAGAAGTCAGGGCCAGCTCCTCAAAGGCATTATACCTTTGAAAACCTTTCTTCAATGCTCTAGATGGTTGGCAATAAGTCTTCCAAGGGTGCCTGGTAGGAAGGTGGAAGCTGGGCTCTAATGAGTACATAAGGGTGCAAGGTTGCTACAGGGTTTTAATAATCCTGAGGTTTCCAAACGAGTAAGTGTTGGGGTTCTTAATGTCTTCTGCTTTTTGAGACTTTCTCCTTATCCACAGGTAACAGGAACTCATTCTACTGGAAAGGAAACTTTCCAAACTCTCTAGAAGACTTCAGGACCGTGAGCTTTAAGACAAAAACTGACTGACACAGAAAAACAGTGAGAAGTGCTCACGCTGGGAACCAAGGTCCTCTTTGGCTACACAAGTGAAGGGCTGACTTCAGCTCTGAACATTTGATCTGGAGAAGCATTTGGGAGGACTTTACAAAGCCAACTAGCTTTGGTTCAAAGCTGCTGAAGTCCTTTTTTTCTAGACTGACTTTAGCACTAGGGCACCTCAATTTGATTGCAATCCTGCAGACTTCCAAGGTCACATTCTGGAGAATAACTACAGCAAGATCATGTAGTTACATCATTTTTCTGCCTGCTAAAACTGTTTTGATTTCACTGAATTCATTTGATGCTGGTACCACCCCTTCTGTTGATGGTCCTAATATCATCTTACAGTAGCCATTTATTTCTTCTTGCAAACTGTTTATTTTTGCAGGGGTGATTTAGTGGAGTCCTTCAGGGAGAACAGCAGCATCTACTGCAGCTGTCTTGTCTGCCTGCAAATTATTGGTAGAAAAAGCTGATGATAATGCTAACAAACTGGTTTTTCTATTGTACATTCAAATATCAGGCATCTGTAAGCCTGGGCCCCAGGGGCTGGTTATTTCTGAACAATTTTACAGAGTTTGTATTTAATTAATAAGTAATTTGATTCTTTTCCTTTTCAGCTTCCAACAGGCGATAACAGCCCACACTTGAGAGAGTCAAGTACGATGCCTTCTCTGCCCCAGCTAAGCACTTAGCTGCAGGCCTGGACAAGGGCCAGAGCACACAGGGACACTGTTCTGCAGAAACATTGTGTACCTTATTACAAAAAATAACAACAGCCAACTCTCACATGAAATCACATGTCTTTCTTTTCCTCCTTCCCTTAATGTCCTGATATCTGTTTACTCATCACACTTTATAAATGCTGGCATGCACACACATTCGCCCTGCATTCTTCTGCTGGACACAGGATGTGTTAAGATGTCTTGATTCTATGATTCTAAGATTTGGATGAATTTAGTTTGGCCTACACCAAGATACTATGAAAGATCTGCCCTCTCTCAGTCTCTGGGTCAAGGTGATTGGTGGTTTGGATTACTTCAGTTTAGGGATGCTTCTCTTAAAAAACATCCATCACTTTTAAGACACCTCATATTGGGCACCTTAAAGCTGAGAAAATCTTGGCCTGGTGACTTCACCCATCTGTGCAAACATGCCACAACCTACGCTGTAGCCTCTCAAGACCCACAGCCATAAAGGTGCCCAAACTTCTCCCTTCCAGAAATGAGGAGGAACCAATCCTTTCAAATCATGGCTGTATCCTCTCCCGCAAAACACCCTCAGTTCAGATCCCACCTGCATCTCATCCAATGTCTCCTGGGTCACCCAGCCTGGGGCTTCCTCATTGTATTTTGGCATTGTTTCATGTTAAAGGCCTGAAATTTAGGTATTTTTAAAATGAATATAAATGTTATTAATCCTGTCTTTTTGTTTGTTCTCAGCTTTAATTATGTCATGCAAAATGAAGATATTTCACCAGAGGAAACTAAGAGACTCTGAGATAAGCAGCTCAGTAGTCTTTTCTCAAACTCCATTTAAAAATGGACTCAAGGAGGATGACTTTCTAGCCATCTGCTGAAGGCATCTCCACAGAAACGAGGGAGAAAATGGGCAAGAAACAGAGTAAAAAAGCAGCAAAGTTAAAGCAAATAGCTCCTAGAGCACCCTTCTCTACTTGTTTTACACAGCTAAGACTTTTATTCTGAAGGCTGGGGTTTGTCTCTATTACTGCTGATACATCCCCCTTTCTTCTTACTCCTGTAGAGTATCTTCTTGCCAGCTCCTGCATCACTTTCTGGGAATAAGCTGAACTCTTCTGGCAAGAGGAAGATCTTAAGTTTGTCAGCTTACAGCCCGTGGAGGTGCAATCAGCATTGCCTCATCATTTCTGGTGCAGTTTCCACTGCTCTTTGAACATCACGATGGTCACAGAGGACAGGATTCAAGTCACCTAATTTTAGCTGCCTAATATGGGATTGCTAGTCTAAACTAGTCACTTCTCCAAAAAATGAAGCACCATCAGAGGACAAGTCATCCTTCTTCCCTTGGACACCAACTCCAGCTAGGTGAATCACCCTCTGGATGGAGATGCCTGTGTCTGCTCACTGTCTGCTGAGTACCTATGCTGTCTAGTTCAGACTGGATGCAAACTTCTAGTCAAAGCTAAGCAAGCTGAGCCCTACCCATAGTGCTGGCATCTCCCCGTGGTTTCCATTTGCAGCAGTAACTGTAACAGATGCTGAGAATACATTAAATGCTTTCCTAATGTCACATCCCCATGTCTGCAATCATGTAATTGGCTCAGTGAAGTTGTGCAATTGCAAATGAGCAGGAAGCCATCTGCAGAGGAATCTGTCTATTAAGATGTGGCTCCTACTCTGAAAGTGCTTGAAAAGCCCCAGCACATTTCTTGGGCTAAAGATAAAAAAAAATATATATGAAAAATAAAGGTCAGGCTCCTGCAGCAACACAGAAAGTATCCAGAAAGCACTCCAGTGATGCAAGGAATAGACTGACTTTTGCTTCAGGACTCTCCTAATTAAATCCTGCTAACTACATCTGAATAGAATTAAGTCTAATTTAAGGCCCTTTCTGAGCTCCAGGGCAATGTAGGCTTGTCCTAAAAAAAGAAATTACCGACTGCTGACAACAGGTGTCAGCAACAGAAGCAGCTGAACCAGGGCTGAATGTGAATGAGCTGCAAGTGTAGACAAGGACCTAAGTTCAGCACTGTTTCTGTAGCCACCATGAAGACGATGGCAGCATGGAGGGGTGTGGGGAGCAAATGAGATGAACCACAACAGTCCCAAGCACAGCTACCCTTCTCAGTGCATGCAGGTAACCAGCACAGCTCTGATTTTTGTGGTGCAGATAAGGTTTGTTTTAGCACCACACAAGCCAAAAGTGCCTTAGGCTCCCACAGGAGTTCTGGAGTATTTTGCAAAGAGTACTCCTTTCCTTCCTCTTCCTCTTCCTCCTCCCCTGCAGTCCCACAGGGACTCCCTGAACAAGGGACAGGGTGTTTTGCTTCTCATTTCCATCTTCCCAACCTCATTTCCCCCACTCTTCTCCTTCCCTGGGCCCTCAGGAGCACATGCCCTGCACACCATGTTGTGTATCCATGTTAAATCTGGCAGGAAAGGTACTGCAGGGTTCTTCACCAACCGAGAAGAGCAGAAAGCCATCAGTCCCAGGGGCCCTTTTGCTGGCAGCAGCTTTGCTACCATTTCCTGCTGGCTCCTATGCCATGTCTCTCATCATGTTTCTTTAGTAACATCCCATGCCTCTTCTCTCCCTTGCTCTTCTGCTTTTAAATGCACACTTAAGATGTTTTGTTTCCATGCCCTTTCTGGGTAATTTATCCCATATGTGTGCATGACTCCTCACATGAAATGCTTTTACTCCAGTCTGTATCTGCAGCCAGTTTTTTACATTTTGATTTTAGTTTTAATCTATTTTTGCCATCGTGCTCCTTTTCTCCTCTGCTGCCCAAACCAGGCCTGTTTAACCCTTCTGACAGCCCCTCCTCACCTCTAATCTGAGGTGGCTCCTCCTCTTTGGTGCCCTGTCCATATACCGCCTTTCTCTCTCCATCAAGAGAGCAAGAAAAACAGGTTTGCAGTCAGTATTTTTTAAGAGAACAAAAATAGCAGGTTTACATTCCTCCAGGCTCCTTTTTGTTTTGGTAAAAAGAAAGGGTAAGGGCAGGACTGACAGCTGAGGACACACAGCCAGGCTCCCATCCTGAGCTGAGCAAGGCACCTGCTCTTCTGCAAGCATGAGAAGGGAGGAGGGAGCAAATCCAGACATGGTGAAAGGCAAGGCAGTTTCATCCATTTCAAAAGAGTCACACCCATTTACACCCACTCCAGATTAACATCCCTATTTTAATTGACCCTCCTACCTCCCACTAGAGTAATTTCTCCTGAGTTGCATTACAAAATCAAAGTTTGACATGAGGTTAAGGGTTTTGGAGCAAGCTCACAGGCTTTCTCCATTTATAAGCATTCAGCACTTTCACACAGGTTTGATTTCCTGTAAAGGGAGGAAAGTATTTCTGCTCCTAAATTGTGACAAGGCTGTATAATGGGCTATGACCCACACCTGAGCCCAGACTAAAAGCTTTCAGCTCTGTAACAACAAAAGCAATTGTGCATATGCTCAGCTTTCCACTGATACACTGCCTTCAGAAAGATTAAAAAAGAAATGGTGACAATGGGCAGAAACTGGGACCATCAGTGCTGTCAGTGTGGAACTGATGCAGCCATCTTCTTGGACAACCCACATCAGGAAGACTTAACTCACCTATTAGACCTTTTGCATCTCCACTTTTAGGAGCTAGGGTTATCTAGCTAAGGAGTGGTCAGAAGGACTCACTGAGGGAGCAAGGCTGTTGCTAAGAGGCCACTGGATTCCCCTGCTTTCCAATAGGATTTGCCAGGGCAGATGTGAAGCTCTCACTTGGAAAAGATGAGTCTGAACTCATTTGGGTCTGCACTCATTCAGATTGACCAAACATGTTACTATAGGTCTAACAACAGAAAACTTTTCTATGGGAAGATGATTCACTTGGATCTGAGAGAACACCTTCCATGACATATTCTACTGTCTTTATGTTTGGGGGGGGGTTGTTTGTACCTCAGGTAAATCAGGTTGTTTAGCAGAGGGAATTTCACTGGGAACATGTAAGTCTGGGTACTGAGATCATACCACCAAGCCCCACTGTATGCTAAAAGGAACACCTACATGTGCAAAGGAGTAACTGTCCATTTGTTTCAGTAACCAACTGCCAGTTCTGCCATTCACTTTTGCCATTATTCCACTCAGGCTAAACACCTGTGTGTCCTCTCTCCTCTGACACTGGGTGGTGAAGACTGCAGAGACCATCTACACCAATTTCACAGGGCACTCTGGTTTCCAAAGGATGGCAGAGTTTTCTATGATGAATGTTCCTGTCCCTAGCAAACATGTATACATTGGCATGCTGATGATGACTGTAGTGAGGCTAAGAGTACAAGTCACCCAAAAGGTCCACCTAGCCCAATTCCCTGACTCTGAAACTAGCAAATGCCTAGTGAAGAATGTAGGAACAAGGCAAGCCTATAATGCTGTTTTCCAAGAGTTTGAGACTCAGCAATTTTCTGGTGTCTTTGTGTTTAATGACCCAGGATGGATTTCCCTTCTGCAAACTTGTTCAGTCACCTCTTGAGCATATGTAAACTCTTAACAGCCATATCTGCCAGAGATGAGTCCCAGGGCTTCACTGTTCCTGAAGGGAAGAACTGCTCACCCTTGGTTATTCTGCACTGCCCCCCTGACAGCTTCTTTGCTTTGATACTGGGAGAGACAGGTAACAGTCCCACACACATCCACCACAAGACATAAACGAGTTTATAGGCTTCTGTCATAGATATCCTAAATCAGCCCTCTCCCAGGCTGAAGAATTAGGGAAGCTTAAAAGAGATGGCTTAATTAATTTTTGCTGATAAGCAAGGTATTCCATGCCCTGGATCCCCTTTGTAATGCCTCTCTGAAATGTCTACACCTCTTTTCCATGGTGGGAAGAGCAGAACTGCTCATAGATGTGGTCTTAACACAGATTGGTTCAGGGGCAGAGTGAGGATTTCTGATTTGCTCTTTAAAATGAGGTCTTTCAGCCCTGCTAATCCTCGAGGTGATTTCCTGTGTTACAGCCCAAGACTCTTCCCTCTTCAGCAGCGGCCAGCACTTAGCCTATTGTTTTCTGTGTGAGGCAAGACCACTTTTTCCCATATGTATCACTCTGTGTTTATCCACAGTGACACCAATAATGTATCCACACTGCACACTCAGCCTAAGTGGCTTCTTGCTGCTCTTCAGCTCTTCCATAGCCTCTCCTCAGCCTAGTGCTCCTGCACAGCTCGCTCTTTGGCCACAGAGCGTGTGATAGTTGCCACTTCAAGGGCTAGCTCTCACCTAGGTGCTGAGGCAGAGGCAAGGAGGCAATGTGCCCAGTCCCGGGGGGTGTAACAGTGGGGATAATTCAAATACAGGCAGAACCTCAGGCTCAGACCTCAGACCTGCTCACCTGACCCCTGACACAGACCCCTTCTCCACAGAGCCAAGCCAAAATGAACCACTTCTGACCACAGCCTGTACTTTTCATGGTACAAGTGACAAGGGACAGCTCATGGACTCTTCCCTCCTCCCAGACACAAATGGTAACAGTTAGAGACCTAATATTTCAACCTTTGTCCCATCACTCTGCCTGTTTGGGTCACCAGTTTACTTCAGTGATTCTTAATACACACTAACAATTTTCCCTGCCACTTGCACTCCTGGTTGTCTCCTTTGGTCAAACAGTGAAGCCATTAAAATCAGACTGACCACACAAGAGACCACTCAGCTCCTGGGTGAGCTCCTATGACCCCAGCACTGCTCAGCTACTGCTCTGCTATGAAATGCACACACAGCCCCAGGAGCAGAGACTGGTTGAGAGCTGGAGCTGTTTTTTCTTCCCCTGCTCCCAAGCATTGGGACTGGGGGATACCTGTGGTCACCTGTGAGGAGGGCAGGTGCACAATGCATCTCTGAACAGCAAGAGGAAGACCCAGTTAGGGCATGGCACTGACTAGCCTTTTCCTCCCCAAATCTGGTCCAGAGGGGCTGAGGATGCCAAGAGACCCAAAGCATAATCTCCTCCCTGCCCCAACTCAGGCTGCAGGGCTTCTAGAGAGAAACCAGAACTACCAGCAGACATACAACAAATCTAGCATGTTTAAAAAGACTTCCATGGTTAGACACACCAAAGATACTAAGACAGGACTTGAAGTATTTGGGATTTGGTTTCAATTTGTGTCATAGGCCCATGCTTTTTTTTATGTGTAGAGTGACTACTCAGTTAATTTTACAATGCACATAAACATGAACTACTTGGTACAAGATCCATTTTTATGTGACTGTAAAACATGATTAATGAAAGAAACCCCAGATATTGTAAGATATGTCATCTGTACCATGTCAAAGTGAATCTGATAAAAGCCAAACTGAATACAAATCTGTATTAAATTAAAACACCTCCACCACTCCCTCCACCCCTACTCATGAAGTCACTGAAGTGATTTGGGGGGGGGGGGGAAATGTAGGCTTGGAAAATCAGTTTATTGCTGAACTGCAAGATAAAGAAAAATGTATTTGCAAAGAGCAAACGCACATTGACTTCACTAGGAGCAAATATCACTTGTTTCTTACAGCCTCCTAGGTTAATATCAAGGAATTTGGGACAAGAATATAAACGTTTTGTGCCTGCATGTCAGTCTGAAGGAGGGTAAGTGGTAACAGTAAGGTGAAAAAGTTTGGCTGTTCATAAAGATTCTTAACACAACTTCAGATGTGCTTTACTAGGAGAAATTTCATATTGTGTTAGAAATCAGTAAGAAAAAAGGTAGCAGAATGTGAATGGCAGTAACTTCGTCTTGTCAAGTTTGTGAAGAGCCAGAAGTCAGGAGAAGTCTTGTGGTTCATTGCTAGCCCAATGCTGACAACACCCCTTGAAGGCACTCAAGTAACAGAGTGCTCAATGGGTTTGAGTGACAGAAAACTAAGAAACCAAGAAACATTTTGTGGCCCAGAAACATAACCACACACATCAGATCTGACTGTGAGCTGTTGGGTCAGAAGCCCTTAGGAAGAGGTGAAGCCCTTCAGAGGCTCACTGGACACCCAGGGTGCCACTGAAGACCCTGCTCAGAGGATAGCATGAAGCATGCCAGTGCCCAACACATGGCACATAGCGCAGGTGAGGGAAATACGGAAGGTAATTACTTGATTGAAACAAACCCAGGAAAGAAGCAAAAAGAAATGAGGCACTTAGAAGAGTACATAGTGAATAACCAATGAGCCAACCCATCTCTGGTACATCTGTTCTCCCATGGCACTGTGCTGGTGGGGCTCACCAGGTCACAGGCTCTGTTGCAGATAGGAACCACCGGCTGCTGCCCTTGACAGATTCCCACAGGGACATCTTTCCAAAAGGATCTCCTCTCCACCAGTCTTCCAGCTATGGGTCCTTCTCAGCACTGCATCCATCTGACTTAGCAAGGCTGACCAATAATTTTGAAGTATTAGTAGCACTGACCTTGCTCTTCCCACTCTCTCTGAGCTCCTTGAGCAAGGGGGAGTGAGATTGTCCTTTGGAATGTGTGTGCCTATTTCTGGAGAATTTGGAAACCTTTGGGAACATTCCTTACCAATAAACACTCTTTCTTTTATTTCTCCCCTGTGAATCTCCTCACCTCCACTTGCCAGCTATTGTGTATTCAGCTATCCACCCCCAACAACAAGGCAATCCCAGGAGCTCTAGGAATCCTAACCTGGAGAAGAACCTAGTACATGAAGGAGGAAATTACTCCCTTGACCTAAAGAGCAGTTGTCTCTTCAGTCAGCTCCAGGCCTGGAGTGTTACAGTCAAGCTTTTTTTGTCTGGAAGGCAGAAATAGGGGAACCTCAAAAGGCTCTGCTCATAACACTCTCCAATCTGTTCTATGTAGAGGGGACAAACACAAAGAGAAGGAGGAACAAGTTCACATGAGCCTCTTGCTGTTTACTAAAAATACTGCCAACATGATGCCTCTGATAATTTTGTTTGCAGTACTGACCCAGAAGAAGGAAGTGCAGATGGATGAGGAGATATGAAAAGCCTTTGTTTTTCTTCTCCTTGTGACATGTTGTGTAACTGCAACTCTGGAGAGAGGTGCCAGTGAGGAACACCATTAGGCTCTGCTCTGCCTTCCCCAGCTGGGCAGCCAGGGAGAATGCAATGTGGCTCACCTCACTATCCTACTGCTGCCCTCTCTGAGAGGCCTGAATCTAGGATGGCAACTGGATTTGAGGCCTTTCTACAGCAGATTGTGCCACCCCCATGTCTCCGCAATATTTATCCTGACACCATTCCTGTGCGGCAGGGCAGTCTTGCTTACCCAGTAAGTTGTGGGGAACAGAAACTCAGATGCCTAAGTGACTTGTCCAAGGTCACCCAGTGACTCTCCAGAGCTAATGTTCTTGCAGCTAAGCCTTCCCTCCTCTTGCCTGCACAGGAGATCTGTCTCCTCTCATCAGGGCAAGTTTCAAATGTAGACAAGCAGAGAGGCCTCTCTCCTATAACCACACAAGGAATAGGACCTCAGTGACTCTACCAGTGGAAATTCCCAGTGTAGATACTGACTCTTTACATCAGCCAGTTTGTACAGAACTGTATGCTGGCTCTGTTATCTCCCTACATCTCAGGCTTTTGGCCTCTGTTCCACACCAAGTAGGTGGTAACAGGGGCAAAGTACAGTGCTGTGCGCAGGCTGAGGCACTCACCAGCACAAAGCCAATCTTCCTGAACAGAGAGGACTTTTCTGAGAACCTGTGCCTTGCCAAAAGGTTCTTCTGGACTTGCATTTATGATGTGCTATTTCTAAAGGATCCTCAGTGGACTGACAGGATCACAAAATAGGAGGTATAAGGCAAGCACCACAGAAAAGGTCTTTAGCAACAAACAAAATCTTATTTCTGCCTGGAGCAGCTACCAGCCACAGGCATCCCAGGGGAAGATGTTTTCCCAGAGCTGTGAGCTCACACCAGAATATCAACCATTATTTCCTAAGCTATCAGTACTAAGCAGGTCCAACACACTGACTGCCTTAAGACCCTTTGCTCACGATCTCAAGCTGTACTGCTGCATGTTGGCAGCAGCTGTGCAAAGCTCTACACTGGTCAACCAAGAGCAACTTGTTGCAGGCAAGACTCAGGGGCCACAGATGCTGGGGCTACCTGCAGAGAGCTCAGAAGTTGGGCTGTATGTTCCTCTTGTGTTACTAAAATGCCCCATAAGGAGCATGTAAAAATGTCAACTATAATCCATCAGCTGAAGCCAAGACACAGTTGAGCAATTCTGAGTATATTAACAGCTACCAGAGAGGCTTTCTGCTCAATCTTGAATTATTTAGCCAGTGAAATCAGTAACACATCTTTCAATCTGGAATAAATATGGCATTACCCAGTAAAGCTCAGGACTGGAAAGCAGTCAGTAGCGTCCAGCTTCTTCAGAACAGGAAGACTTGGAAGACACTGACCCCCTAAGGACAGGAATACTACTAAGGTTTCTGGAGAAAATGTGACCTTAGGCTGCCCTCCATGAGGCCAGTGTCTGCCCCTAGGAGACTTCACTACATGGTAGGAGCTGCACCTTGAGACATAAGCAGGACTCTTGAATCACCTCTTGGACAAACCAGTGCTTTGCCAGCCCCACACTGCCTTACCCCAGACCCTAGCACTCTCGCCCCACAGCTGTGCCCTGCTTTGACACTTCATTAGAGAGAGAGAGGGAGAGAAGGATATTGCCAGGCAGTGGGATAGCAAGTGGAGTGTGGCCTGCCTCCAGGTTTAGTCCCCTGGCATGGACACAGAGAAGACCTGTAGAGAGCTAGGACCTGCAGAGAAGGGGCAGAGCTGGAGGAAAAAGGGCTGAAGAACTGGGCAGCATGCTGCCCCAATGTGCACCTTGCAGAGCACAGCCCCTTTCCTTACCAGGGACACTGCAGCAGCAGCAGCAGCTGCCCAGACTGCTGTCACTTTGCTTCAAGTCAAGGTACTCCCACACACATTGCTGCTTCTAGTAAAGGTCCTCCACAAGCCTGCCTGCAGTGGCTGGCACGGCTCAGCAGAGGCAGAGCAGTGCTGACCCTCGTGATGCACAACAGCACATCATGGCCACGTTCTGCTTTGAAGAGGGAGCTCCAGTTGTGATATTTGTGTCCACTGTACACGTGCCTGACAAGCCATGCTTTGCTTTTGCTCTGCAGGAGCGTGTATACCAGTGACACGAGGGCAGTGAGTCTGGCATCAGCAATGTGAATTTCTTCTCCACTACTGACTCAACTGGACCAGGGATTCCCCATCCTCCTGGCTCCCCACACAGCATGTGTCAGGGGATCTCCTCTGCTAAGCCTGAAAGCAGGGGCAAGATTGCAGCCTACCTACCAGCCATACCTCAAGAGAAGACCAGAGCAGACATCTAGGGAGAATTCCAAGGCACACACACTGACCACAGAAGACTCTCATTTACTGAAAGCACATGGTAGGTGACAGATGGCTGCTTATCTGCAAGGACTGATCATCAGCTGATACTGAGTTGCAATCATGTTTTAGTAAGCTCCTGAGTAAACGGACGTTTCTTTGTTTGGTTTCAAACCACCTGTAGCTGCTCTGAATTCCCATTGTAAACTCTGCCCCACACAATAATGCCATTATTCACACAGGCATTGAATAGTGAATCTGGCCAGGTGGGGCTTACACCATTAGCTTTGGTGTTTGCCTGGATATTACACATGCTCATGCAAACTTTAAATCCAATGGAGCTACAAATGCAACTGAAGTACAAAACCCTAATATGCTTACATGCTCCATGGGAGCAGGCCACAGGGTATTGATTGCTGGGGTGAAAAATGCAGGACACTTCCCAGTTGTTCAGCAGCATGAAGGGAACTTCTGTTGTCAGTAAGCTGAGTCTCCAGCTGAGGAGATCCCCAGCATTCAGTCTGTGCCAATCAGCCACTGATGAGTAATAAAAAGATTCAGCCTGAATTGGGAATTCCCAGATATTCCTGTATGTGTACACATGTATGCATGTATGTATGAGAAAGAAAGATGCAGTTGGGCATCTTTGTAAGGTGGCTCAGTCCACTGGGGAAACTCTCAGGCATTACCACTGAAGTGATCCACCCATGGAAAAGGAGCAGAGGAATGCAAGAAAAGCTCAACAGAGGCATTGAATGGGTTACCATACACAGGGCCTCCAGGTCTGTATGTCCCAGGAAGCTCTCAAGACTTTCTGGATGTTAAGGGGATGAACAAACTCATCAGTGCTTCTGTGATCTTTAGCTTGCTAAACAGTGGTGCTGTCAGGGAAATGGTTAGCTTCAGTCTGCTCCTAATGCAGACTGTTCTCAATACAAGACAGAGAAAGGATGGATCAGAAAGGGAAGATTTTTTTTCCACCAGCAGAAAAAGTTGTAGTTTGACAGCCTTGTAGTAAACATAAATTAACAAGCAGGTCATGGTTCAGCCCCTGAAACTTTGCAGCAGCAGCTACTAACGTGTAATGGTGGGGATTTCCCTTGTAAGCTGAACTGTGGCTATAATTAGACCATTTAGATATTTTCCTCTTAACAGAGAAAATTGCTCAGCTCCACAATGTCTGCTGCTGCTGACTGTGGAAGTTCCCCCATACATTTATTTACAGAAAATCAAACTCTGTTTTCTTTGTTGAATCAAAATCCCATCTCCCTCCCCAGGCAGGCTTCATGGGATCCCTACCCCATGTAGTTCAGGATCAGCTTTCTAGATACTGAGAAGAAGAAATCACTTAGCTATTCTCCTCTTGCCTTCCATCCCTCGGGGAGTTACTCTCTTTTGAGTGATGAGCTGTAAACAATGCAATATGCATTACAAATTATGAGTGCAAAGAGGATGGGTAATTGCTCTGAAAATACAAAATACCATGTAATCACCCCCTTTACCAGTACCAAGCAACCCCTTCAGCTGCCAAACAAGCTGCCAATTACTGAATTTACACACAAGATGGAAGGGCCAGAACTCCCTCCAAGCTCCTTTAGGCAAAGAGAGGATGGCTGAGGTCTAGTCCAAAGCCATTTCCCAGCTGGGTTCCTCACCTCCCTCCCAGCTTCCCCAAGCATCAGCATCCTTCCTGGGAACATCCTTTCACCACCTTACTATGCAAGTCACACTGAAATGGGGTTAGCCTGTTTCCCATAGGACAGTAGGAAAACTGCATACATACAAGCTTGAACTCACTCCCAAGAAAGATTTGGGTTCTGTGGCATTCAGGCATCATCCTGTCAGCTCCACTCTCAACTTGTTATTTCACCTGCCAGCAGAGAAAAAAATAAATGCACATTTTTAGCTAATTTTCACACTAAAGAGAAATACTAACATCATTTAGACATGACATTCCCCTGTTTGACACAGAACCCCCAACAGCCAGGGACATGGCTTGTGCATATTTAGGCAGTGTAGCACAACAGGGGGATTCCATGCTGTTATACCCTGCGTGAGCAGCAGATGACAATGGCACTGCATTTGGGTGGTACTGCAGATAATGCTGAGAAGAGCACTTCCAGGAGGCAAGATCTCCAGCTACCAATGCATCACTGCTTGTACCACACAGCTGGCACCAGACCTCCCCTGCCATGTCACCTTACAGCATTTCCTTGAGGCTCCTGAAGCTACCTGAGAGGTGTGATTTCATCAAACACAGGAAAACCAAGTCAGCTTAACTCTCCACAGCTTTACACTGTAGGGACTCTTCTACCTTTGCATGAAGCAACGAGAAACTGTCCAAAACAGAGCTGCAGCCAGTGCTTTCCTGTGTCTGTCTAACCTGGATATACTCCTCTGTTCAGATGACAGGAGTGCAAGCATTACCAGGGAAGCCAAGTGCTCCACCTGTCAGGGACTCACTTAGTGGGAGCAATGCTCATCAGAGAGAGGGCTCCAGAAAGGTCTGTGCCAGTGTGTAACTGTGCATTCCCAGTGTGAGGTATCTCTCATCTGAGCCCTTCATTAAACATGAATTAGAAAGGAGCCAGCTGTACACAGCAGTCTGCAGTGAGGACTGAGATCTTCTGCTTCATGTCCAGGGAGATGTTCTTCCCATTCCCATAGTGAAAAGAGGCAGGTGACTCCTGTTAGAGTTAGCAAGACTGACATATGCCAATAGCCTTGGCTTGCCACCCATCCCAGGAGAAGGCTAACAGAAAAGAAGGCTCTGGACTGTCAGACAAAAAGAGCAGGCAGAGGGATGTAGCAGGACAGAGGCACCTCTTGTCCCTCATCAGCATCTGCTAGGAAACATGCTAATGAACTACTGACTGATAGACACAGAAACCCAACTGGAACTGGGAAACAGCCAAACAGCTTTAATGCTCTGCCTGCAGGAAGCACAGCCCATACTGTGAGGGAATGCACTGAGGCTGAGCCAAAGCAAAAGCATCCCTCCTGCTCTTCCCTTCTGCTCAGATATCAGACTTGGCAGCACAAGGGAGAGCCAAGCTCCAGCAAAATATCCTGTCTCTACAATATAAGTACTGCATGGTCTGGGGAAGAGGAGAAAAGCTCATCTGCCTCAGTGGTTGTCAAGTTCTCCCTGAAATCTCTGTCTTTACTCCACCCTTCATAAATATCTTTTTTTGTTTTTCCCAAAAAGCCCTTCCATTTCCCACCATTCCCAAATGAAACCAAAGACTGGCAAACATGAGCTGGGAAACCAAACTTCCTAAGAGACCTCCTTGCACCCTAACATGCCTCTGGCTAGGCCCACAAAGCAGACACCACACCACACATGCACAGCTCTGTTTAGAGAAATCCTCAACTCCAGGAGCTCTAGAGTGCACCAGCAAAAGCACTGAGGTAAGGACAACCTCCATCTTCCCCTTCCTAGTATTTCTGGTGTCTTCCTCCCACTCTTCCCTCATTCCTTCAAAGACAACTGTGTCACTGTTGAAAGCCAGTGGCTTTGCTGCTCCTCTCCCAGCTCTTCAGACACTGTTGTGCTTGCTGAGCCACTGCTATCAAGCCTCTCTTTCCAGCTGCAAGCCTTGTGACTCAGATTCTCCAGAAAAACCCTTGGCTCAGCATCCTAAGAAGGAGGGATTAAAACTCATGAAAAATGAGCTTGTACTAGCCCTTTTTATAACTCCCTAATGGAGGGTCATATGAGCTGGTCAGACCCCTCACCCTTCCCTTCCCCTCCTGTTATTCTTGGCTAAATACAGCTGGGCATCCCAAGCAGGCCACTTGGATCAGGAGAGGATATCCCCCAGCCCACAGCACAATTCCCAGCATGGCCTCTTCCTCTTGGAAGCAGTTGTAACATTTCTTTTTTTAATTGTTACTTTTTTTCCCTTTTCTCAGCACAGTTTGCCTGACCTACATATGCCAGTGTGGAGTGACTCTGCCACTGACCCATCTTCTCAAACCAAGACATAAAAACTCCAGCAAGACAGGCTAGTAGATATGCATGGGAAGCAGGAACCCAGCCCTTTAGGGACATCTCCAAGCAGTTGCCAGAAAGTAAGGCTGATTAAGCAGCTTCTTTTTATTCCCCTCCATCCCTTTGCTCCAGCTGCTTCTACTTAAGAACCAAAACAAAACACAGATCTCCTGCTAATTCAACTTCAGATTGGGAGAGATTTTGAACAAATCACTCAGGCTGCCCTAGATTGTTCCCCTTTACTTCACAGCCTACCCAAAAGGGAAGGGCCAGCACCACCAACGGGATTCCTGACACTTCCCAGGAATCAGGTGCCTGGCTGCTCCCAGGATCTGAACCCTGATGCAGTGGCAGAGCCCCCTGAAAAGCAGCCCTGCCTGCTGAGCAATTGTCTCCTGCCCCAGCAGCAGCGGGGAAGGCAGCAGGCAGAGGTGGTGAAGACCAAGACAAATGCTGCAAAGGGGGAACCAGCAGTGGTGCCCTGGGTCTGAGGGGGTGTACACAGCAGTAGAAAGAGGGAGGGCTGGAGGAGGACAGGTGGAGGAGCACAGCCCTGCCTTTGGACTCAGAACACCCCTTGGTGCGTGACACCCTTGCTCTCCCAGCTTTAACTGCTCTCCTAGAGCTGACAGGCCCCAGATGCAAGGGTCTCCACATCTCATCTCCATCTCTCAGCAGCAGCCTCCTATCTCTGCCTGTCCTTCATATGCTTCTCCCAGTCAAATCAGGTTTAGTATAGCTAAGACCAAACACATTTTTCTTCCTTCAAAACCCTCCTGTCTTTACTCACCCTCTCCCTCCACTCTCCTTTGCAGCTGGCCACTCTAACTCACTCTGTCATGCAAACTCATTGTCCAAGAGCTAACAGATTCCTCCTCCCTGCTTCTCCTTCATTTACCAAGGGATTCTTCCACAGCACGTGCAAAATTCAGCCTTGTCCTTGTAGCAGCAGCAGCAATGACCAAGCCATCATGTTCTGTGCCAGCATGAAGAGCATGTTGATCTGACACCTACGCACTGCTCCCTCTAACATCACTAACATGGCTACCAAATTTGGTTCCTTGTCTTTAGAGCTGAGAAAATACAACTCACAATGGTTTCCTCCTTGGGCTCCCCATCCACTGCAGCAGCTCTAGACCTTCTGTCCTCAGTCTCCTCAAAGCCAGGGGCTCTAGCCACATACTCCTATCAGCACATCGGTAGGACTGCTTTGCAAGCTTGGGACCTTGCTAGCTGCAATGGAGCAGTCAGGTGGCTGAGGCTCCAGACCTGGAGCTGAACAGCACAGGGTGCACAGTGGGTGGGTGCCCATTCTCAGGGACCCATCTTGGGTCCAGCAGAGCCTCCCTCCTCCTTCCCAAGGGAGAAGGAAGACCTTGCCAAATAACGAGCCCAGAAGCTTTTGTGCCAATTTCTAGTGCTCATCCATACTGGGAGCTGGGGCAGGAAGAGTGCTGCTGTATTCTTCTGCTGCACAGAAAGGAGAGAAAAGCCAGGTGTTGTTGCATTGCTGGTACACTGTCCAAGGCAGCTGTATTTCTAGGGAAGCCACACAGGCTACAGAGGAATTACATATTCCCTCAGAAGCAAGTCCTAAACTAGCAGCAGTTTCCTGCAGGTTTACAGGCAAAGCAATGGGATGTTCAGAAACCCTAATTTATTTCACAGAGGTGAATTTCTTTTTATCTTGGCTGGTTTTGTGTTTACACTGAGGGTTCATCCCAGCCTCTGGAGATGCAGGCAATTTCTGTTCACATGCATATTCGTACCCCAGGTCCTAACGTACACACAGAGTAATCTGAGCCCAAGCCTTGTCCTGGGTAGGATGACAGGAGATGAGGGGATGCAACAGCAATTTGGCATCACTGGTGAGGAACTGGTTAATCACAGGAAGGATCTGAAGCTGGCACACCAGATAGTTGAGGGCTGCCACACAATTGCCTGCTCTGCTCTGCATAACGCGGACAGGGTCCAGGCACAGCTCCCTGCCTGCCTGGGCAACAGCCACACTTCCAAAGCACTCCAGCACCTGATGCAGCCTGAGATAACCTGTCCTGGGCCAGGGAAGGTGAAGGTTTTGCATGGTGAAGTGGACAAGCCTGTCCTTGAGCAGTTACCACAAGCGGAAAGGGCTCTACCCCAGAACATGGGGAAATACCCTCAGCACATGGAGTGACTCCAGGCACCACAGGCACAGCTAACCAGCAGACCACATGGGAGCTGGGACTCCCATATGTGCAGGGATGTAGAAATCTGAATTTAAAAACCAGCTTTAAAATACCTCAATTTCTTTTAAAAATATCCTACTGAATTATCTCTCTTTCCACCCCTGCCCTATCTGGTCTCAGGCTGCAGGCAGAAAGGAGACATGGGTGTTCAGGGATGGATTTCAGAGCCTAACAAGGAGAGGCTTGATTTGGAAATACTGAGTGTGTTCAAACAGACCGTGATTGCTCAGCAGTCACCCCAAAGAAGAAGAAAGGAATTCACCTACAGCAAAAGTGCTGTGCCATGAGGTTGGTTGGTTTTCCCTCCTGGGCATATCTCTAAGAAGAAACCGGTGAGGGCTGGGGCTCCTCTTTACATTCTGTCCTTACATCACACCAACCAGCCAGGGCTCCTGCTGAGACATGCTCCTCTGCCATTCATTTCCTGCACAAACTACAGCAATCCTTGCCTGATCACAAGTGCTTGGTGGGGACTTTCCTTGGGAGCTTTTGCAATGCTATAGCTTAGCAGGGTGAGAAGGTAAGTCCCGTCAATTTTCTTTCACTATTTCCCCTTACAATATGCCTCATTTTAAGAGCCAATGAGCACCTTTCTCCCTGCAACACAGTCCCCTCTCAATCACAGGGGCAATTAGTGGGTAGAGTGGGATCAATGTGGTGCAGTGGTTAGGCTGAAGGGGAACACCTTCAGAGTGGGGCCACCACCCTCCTATCACAAAAAGCATGTAGCACCCCAAGACAGCATAAAGGCAAGGGCTGAACCACTTTATGACATCCTTCCTTAACTAAATAACTGAAACAAGGAAAGCCATGGTTATACCAAGCCTATGTGATCTGCCAACATCCAGGGAGAGGCAACTGAAAACCAAAAGGAACAGACACCCCAGCAGTGGTCTGCCAACACCAGGCCAAGCAAACTGTCCCCAGGGCACAGGGCAGAGTGAGGACAGTGATATGGCTTCTGCACCCCAAACACAGCCAAGCTAATGCAAGGGGAGCACAGACATGCACACAGACAGGACTCAGATGCCCTAACCCACTGCCATCCTCTGGACTGTGTAAGCATGTAGCACCAGGTCTCAGCACCCTCCTCTCCCCTGACCCACTCCTGCCTAGCTGGTCTGCTGCCATGGTGGAACCAGCTGCTCACACCATGGTGACTGAGGGGATGCAGGGGAAGGCATAAAATAAGAGAAAATGAGGGAGGAAGCAGAGAAGGGAGAAACCTGGCAATGCAGGAGGAAAGCTGTGAATCAGTGGTGGTGCTAACCAGCAGTATGGCTGACCTGTTCTAAGAGAACCAAAAACCAGTGGCAAGTCTTGATGCTCAGAAACTAATTCCCTCCTTCTGATGTTTATTTAGAAACCTTGGCAGCTTTGACTATGGTGCCTGTGAAGCCAAGATCAGGCCGAGGGAGGTCACAGCCAGGCAGGGAGGGTTTGTAAGGGGCTAAAGAGTAAGACACAAGGAATGACAGTGAAACAGAGACATAAAGTACCTTTGGTCAAAAGGTAGGATCACCACAGCAACAAGATGAACAACCTCCCCCCCCCCCAGTGCTGGCTACAGAGTTGAACCTCTGTGTTGTGACACCCAAGTGACAGTCAGCTAAGGAGACTGTGAATCTACTTTCTGAGCTTGATCTCAAACCTGTGCCCCCACAAATTGTGGTGTCAGTTCCCCAGCAGCTCTCTGGAAGTCCCTGTGGGAAATCAAGCCACCTCTAAGGGCTGTGCCAGCCAGCTGCTAGGGACTCAGATGTCAGCTGATCACCTTGTGGGATGGCCACAGCACTAATGATAGGAATAACCACAACAGCCTAATATTGCAGCTAGCACAAACAGGACCTTATATGGTTAAGCATCTCCAGCTGCTTGGAGCTTCACAGCTGGGACTACCAAAAGGAGCCTAAGAACAGGGTCTATTTGGTGTCAGGTGCCCCACACAAGAAACAAAGAGAGGGTCAGAAATCAGGCATCTAAATCTGTTTCTTGATCAAGTGACTCCAATTTCCAGAAATGCTGAGCAGCCATGGCTCACACAGCAGAGCCAAGACAGAGTGCTAGCCAGTCTGCCAGCAAAATGAAGGGAGCCACAAACCTGGAAGCCAAAGTGACCTATTTTTTTACAGATCATGGTTTCCTGGCCTGGTTGTTCATGGCTGCAAAAAATTCAAGTGTGGATTCACAGCCTGTGCCTTAAACAAAATCCAGGCTGGAAAATTCACCCTGAGAATGTGAACAGAGAGGGCTGAGGTTTCCTTCCCACCCTGGATGACTAAGGAGAAGCTTTTCAGGACACCAAGAGAAGGAATAAAGAAAACAACTATGACATGTGACACAGCAGTCACATTGCACAAAACTGATGCATAGCAGTAACCCACAATCCTCCTTTATAGGTTGGGAAGGAGCAGGTGGCAAATGAGCCAATGTTTTGATGCTGTAAAGGCTCTGGAGTGGAGCAACAGTCATCACACTCCAAGAATGTCAGCAGGCTGAAGCCTCTGCTCAGCACAGCACCATGTGGGTGAGGCCTTTTGCCTGCAGGTTACTGAAGCACAACAGTTTAAGATTCCCAAGATAAGTAAAGCTGACATTGCCCTGTTTTGACTGGAAAGAAGCCTACAGCATTAGAAGCAGTAGTGGTGAAAAAAATGTCTTTTCTTCTTCCACCTCCTTCCTCATCCTGCAATCTGTATGAATTTTGGGAGCCATGTGTAAATTTTCAGTACTTTGGCACGCTGTAAAATAACACATCAGGACTAGCAAAAACCAGAACTACTGAGAAATAAGAGAAAGGCTCATTTCAGACCAAGTAAGAGAGAAATCACAATACAATTTCTGAGAGGATCAAAGGAATATTTGTGCCACACTTATTATAATAAAAAATGTGCACTTGGAAGCCTTTTGGGAAGCTGGTTTTAGTCAGCCTTGGCTGGTTTGATTCATATTTTTCCAGATAGGCCAGGACTGGATGCTGTTTTATCAGTCAACACATTAGGCAAAATGTGCCTTTGCAGAAACACTGCTGACAAGACAAAGGAGCAACTGGAAACATTCACTTGCACTTGCTGCTGCTCAACTACCTGCACTACAGACCTCTCCTGAGTCTTCCTCAACAGTCAGGGCCTGCCAAGTACTTCAGTCTGCCATGTCCAGCTACGGGAAAGGAACGAGGAGAGGACCAGCTGGTACAACAGGTCATGCTACAGAGAGAGGCCATGAAACTAAAGTGCAGAAGAGAAGTGTGCAAAAAGAAAGGAGCCCCAAGAACCACAGAATCAGGGACCTGCTGAGGCTGGAAGGGACATCTGGAAGTTATCTGGTCCAACAGCCCCTTCTCCAGCAGTGCCTCATAGGGCCAGTTGCCCAGGTCAGCTTTTGATTATGTCCAAAGGTAGAGACTCCATAACCCCTCTGGGCAACCTGTGCCAATGTCCAGTCACTCTCACAGTAAAACAGTGTTTCCTTATGTTCAGACAGATCCTCCTGTGTTGCAGGCTGCACCCATTGCTTCTGGCTCCTCTTTGTGCCCTCCCTTTAAGTATTTAACACATTAGTAAGATCCCCCGAGTCTTCTTCAGGGTGAACAGTCCCAGATTTCCCAGGCTGTCCTCAGTGGAGAGATGCTCCAGTTCCTTCATCATTTTAGCAGTCCTTTGCTGGAGTCTTTCCAGCATGTCCATGTCTTGTACTGGGGAGCCCAGAACTGGACATAACACTCCAGGTGTGACCTCACCAGGGCTGAATAAAGGGAAAGGATCACCTCCCTCAGCCTGATGGCAACATTCCTCCTAATGCAGCCCAGGACACCATCAGCCTTCTTGGCTGCCACAGCACATTGTTGCTGGCTGATGCTCAACTCGTTGCCCACCACAACCTTCAGGTCTTTTTCTGCCAAGCTGCTTTCCAGATGTGCAGCACTCAGCATATACTTGTGCCTGTTTTTTCCTCCCTAGGTGCAGGACTTTGCACTTTCCCTTGTTGAACTTCATGAGGTTCCTGCCAGCTCATTTCTCCAGCCTGCCCAGGTCCCTCAGGACAGCAGTACAACCCTCTGGTGTATTAGCCATTCCCCCCTCATCTGCAAAACTGGCTCAGGGTAGACTGTGCCTCAACATCCTGGCTGAGGTGAAGAATACTGGGTTCAGCACTGATCCCTTGGGTACTCCACTAGTTCCTGGCCTCCAGCTAGACTTCTTGTGATCCCCACCCTGTGGGCCTGGCCACTCTGCTGGTTTTCAGTCCACCTCACTGTCTGATCATCCAGAACACACTGCAACAGCTTCTCAGTGGGGATCTTATGGAAGACAGTGCCAAAAGTCTTCCTGAAGTCAAGGTAGGCAATATCCACTGCAAAGACAGAAACATACCTGCAGGTAGCAAGAAACACCTCAACTGTGGTGCAGTGCTGCAGTCACTGTCCAGCATGGTCCTCCCCAGGACACACTGGTTCCAGCAATCCATGGTTATGGGTTCACATATGCTTGCTACATGGATGGGGTCACAGCAGATGCTATATGGGGTTATCCAACAGGAGAGAACCTGAAGTGCTGAACTACTGGAGATGCACTCTGAGCTGTGGACAGCTGTGAGATGAGAAACAGCTTCACCAGCTGACACACAGTGCCACTGCACAAGGACAATGCACATTGTTAAAAGCAACATTAAGCACTGGATATGTAAACACCCTGGCTGACAAAGTCAAGAGGTGAGTGAAAGTGTAAAGTGGCAAGTAGGGCAGGGTTGGGCAAAACCATGCTGGCTCATCAGCAGGACTGATGCCCAGGACATCCCTGTCACCTGAGCTAAGCATTAGGTAGTTGAAAAGATGTCCTTGTACTACAGGCAGATGGAACATTCTGCCCTTGGGTTTCACAAAGACTTGTCAGCAGGGGAGGATCAGAATGAAAATGAGGGCTTAGAGATGGTGTTCAGCTACCCCAACCTGAATGGTCAGGACTGGAGCTGCCTCGCTGTGAGGTTTGATGGCAGAGGTGCAGTGCTCACACAGCTATGGTGGCAGGGATGCAGTGCTCACACAGCAGAGGCAGTGTATCACACAACACTAAAAATATCAGTCCCAGAACAATTTTGCATTCAGACATTCCCACACTCTCTCCACAAATTAGCCAAGAGCATCAGGAGACAGTAGCTGTCCCAAACCCCACTCCCTTCTCCAGCCTTTTTGCCACAGCAGCCTGACTTCCCTTCCTCTGCAGGAGAACCAGTGCAGTATTCATCCAGCAAGGGACAAATGAAGACCATCACAGAAATACTCTGCAAAGCTCTCTGCCAGACCTCAGTGCCACTGGCAAAGCATCACAACAGCCCAATAAAGATGATAATTAATTAACAATCTTTCACACTCTGCCCCTTTGAATCTGCAGAGCTTTCTGACTCCAGGAAGCCAGGATTTTAGCAATGCCCACACCATCTGTCTTTTGTCTGTGGAGGAATTTACCCCTGTTTTCAGAGGCCAGCAGGGAATCCGGCTCTGTTTAGCATTCTCACCTAGTTACAGGCAGTATGCTGTGTGCTGCTACTGGAAATAACTGTGTGCCTCTTGCCTAGACTTAAGTGAAGAGGCTGTGTGCCAATTTTTTTTCCTTCTTATATTCTGCTGAAAAACATGATTACCTCAAATCTGGGGAATGCTTTATGGAGAACTCCTTACTTGGTAAATAACATTACATCTGCCTTGTTTATTTGTTGGAAGAAATGGCAACAATGGTTTACATACTTAATCCAGAGAGAGAAGTGGGAAGTATCTAGCATCACAGCTAAGTCTAATCTCCCTCTGCATCATGTTTTTTCCCTCCATCCTGCCTAGCATGTTGGGAGTGTTCTCCATTACAGACTTTCCTGACAGATAGGTCAGACAGGAGAGCGGGAACGGCAGGCAGGCCAGTGGAAAGGATTTGGGATGGATACCAGAGAACTGAGTCAGCCCATTCCTGGCCTGAGCATGCCACTTCAAGTAAACCTCTTCTCTTGGCTGCCTCTCAGCTTCCTCATATAAGCAAAATGTGGATGACAGGCTTCCTCGCTCTTAGCCAGGTGCATGGAGCTGCAGGGATGAAAAAACATCTCTTCTGGATGGTGACCCACTACTGCAGGAGAATGGCACACCACAGTCCTCCACAGGAAGAAACTCACAGAAATCTGGGGAAAAGACAGGACCTAAAGCAGGAGAAAACCCAGCTCAGACCCTGAGAGCAGGCAGTGGGGCGAGGGAGGACAAGAAAGCAAGAGCAGGAAGGAGAACAGAGAGTACAGAGCAGGAGGAAAGCAGGACAAGTGGGAGAGGATATGCAATGTTAACAGGCATCTGATACACTGTGGCTGTTCATACAAAGGAGGGCTAGTGGGGAGGAATTACCTGGGGAGTAAGAACCACAGGGGGGCTGAAAATAAGGGAAGGAACCCTGGTGGTTCACACAGGTGCCAGTTAGGGACTGGTTTTGCTTCTTAATTTTCTTAGTCTGTGCCCCATTTGGTTTTAAAAAATCCTGTCTTCATGACTTCCTCTGGGAAAGCAGTCAACAACCTAACAGCTGACAGAACCTCTTTCCTGAAACTGAGACTAAACTTTCTTTTTGTATATCCTACAGCCCAGTTTTTGGCTCCCTGCTACTCACAACGTGCCATGTGAAACACTCCCCTCTTCACCTCTGCCTTAACACACTTGAAATGCTAGCAGGCTAGTCTAACCTCCCTTCACACCCTTCTCCACCCACCATCTCTTAATGGCGCTGATCTCATTTTGCACCCACCTCTTCTGCTCACTCACTTGTACAGGGAGCTCAGGGACAACACTGAAAGAAGCATGAGGATGGTATTTCCACTGCATGCCTCTGCTAATAAACTGACACCACCACGACTGCTGTGATGTTTTCTAGCCTGAACAGTTTTAGCTGAATGCTGTGCCTTATGCTCCATTTTTTAATGACAGCCTGTAACCTCCAGATACACTGTAGGAATGAAACTGCAGCACCACCTCTGCTCATAGCTTCTAACCTCCTTCCACCTAGCACCAAGACCAAATGCTCCCCTCCTAGCATTTTCTGGGGGTTACTCTAGCAGTCATACTCCTGTGCCTGTTTTTAATCTTCCCTGACACTTCTGCAGCAATGCACATGCCCCCAAGACTTAACTTGTCCCAGCTGAGCCGTTTCAGAGCATAAAATGTGAAAACAGGATAAAAAAATCTGTCATCTCTCTTGACAGTACAGGCTTACTTCAGCCTCTGAGGAAAGCATAAGCTGTATGAAGAGATGTCCAGCCAACTGGCTATCTGCTTCACCTGGGGACTAGCCAGAACTAGGGGTAAACTTTTGGGCTGGAGACTACATAATCTACCCTGTGAAGGATGTTACAGGCCATTGTCTGGGCTGTTGCCCCTGGTGTTCAGGAGAAATGAGGTAAGTAACTGAAACAGGGAAACTGAAGTGAAAATAAAGAAGTCCCAAGAAAGGTCCTAATCTGATTAAGGTTTTGGTTGGCTCCTGGCTGGGTTCTTCCATTTCAGTGTGTCAGGCAATAGGTTAAGGGATGGGAAACTGATCCTGAGAGCTCTTTTGGCAGATGAAGCCATTAGGGTGTTTTTTGGGTGAGCATGTCCTGTGCAGGGTAAGCATTTGCTTGTGTTTCCATGAGATGCAGAAGGATGGAAAGGAGGGAGGGTTTGTGGCCTGGTCAGCCTTCACCAAGCTCCTCTTCTCCCTCTGCCCTTGCACACTCTGCCACCCTTGGGGACAGAGAGAAAGAAAGCAGGAGAGAGACAGCTCCTTCCCAAACACTTGTTTCATTCAAACAGCTTTATTTTTGGTAATGCTACACTGAGGCTGCAAACAGTTCTCTAATACAGGATATTCTAGCAAATAAATATACTTGGCTGTATTTTCTATATCCTCAATTACACAGAATATGTTTCTCACTCCTAGGAAAGTAAAAGTAGCTTTGTTTCAGTAAGTGAGGTACACTGCACACATGAAAGCTAATGGAAAACCTGTTTTCTGGGGTGAAGGAAGTCTGGAGTTTCCCTATGCCCTCAAAATCTTACAGGGTCTAGTTTCTGTGCCTGAGTTTTAAATGCAGTGTAAGAGGACAAATGGAGTGTGAAGGATTGTCTAACCCTCAATTGCTCCTGGGTTTCTGTCTGGGTTTTATGTTAGAGTCAATACTCCTAAGCCTATCTGAAAATTAATTTCCAGTGAACAGGTGACTAGATAATGGAGCAGTGATTCTTCTGCCTCCATTTATCTTTCCACTTACAGAGTTAATTGAAAATAGGAACTTACATTTGTCAAGGCACACAATTAGAGAGTTCTGGCATTGTGCAGCCATTTGTCTCTTGGTTGACTGGCACTTCATAAAGGCTACAAGCTACAGAAAACACAAGCCCTTAGCTTGCATAGAGACCAGAACTGATATAATAATAATGTAGCTGTCACCCTTCACATCCATCACACTTCCCTTAGGTTAACAATCCTTTCCCACCAAACCCACCACCATCCTTCATTTTCCTTCAGCTTTTGGTTTCAGCTGTCACACGATGTCCAGGAATATAAACACTGTGTTTTTTACTATTATTTACTTCTTATTGGTATGCATCAAAACAGGAAGCTGCAAATCACAATGGGGAAAAAAATCTTTGTAAAGATCCCCTGTGCCAGTGCTCCTGCCTCCCTCAACCCACTCTTCCCATCTAAGAACTACAATGCAGCATCACAGAGAGTGGTTTGGGTTGGAAGGGACCTTTCAAGGTCATCTAATTTCTGCACCAGCTTCTGCAGCCAAAGGCAGACAAGGTGATGATGTGGCCAGTGCTACCTGTGGATTACATCCCACTCTTGGCAGGAAACACCACCCAGCTCTGCTCTGCTCCCCTCCTTGCTGCTGTATTTGGCTGCAAGAGCTCTCCCACCCTGAGGATAGTCACAATCCACATGGAAATACAAAATGCCATGTCCAATTTCCCCCTTAAGAGTTTAAAGGTTGTTTTGAAGGGAGAGATATAACACAAAGGTTTGCATTGCCTTTCCAGGGGTGATGCTCAGAGGTGGAATAGGAAACTACAATGAAAATGTAGCAGCAGCTCAGGTATCTTTAATTCATTCTTTTCTTAAAACTATAGCTAGATAAGAGATCTTTTATATGGTAGGAGTGGAGGAAGATGGGAAGAATGGTCCTGCTGTCTGAATTTAACAAATCATCTCGTAGAATGAATATTTTTATCCCTTTCTCAGCCCAAATCTTCATCTTTCTCACAGTTAATATTTTTCTGCCTGGTTTGTAAATAAGCTAAAGAAAACCATAGCCTTTCACCAGTTCTTCCCTCTCTTCCTGCTCCTGAACATCAGTCTAGAAACTCAGAAGAATAAAAAAGTAGGCCTTTCAAATTCAGAAATGGAAACTCCAGTGATGGAGTTCCCTTAACACTAACACAACCCCTGCCTGCTGCAGCCTGTATACGATAAGCTGAATAATGGAGTAAACAGCACAGACTTACCTCCCCATAAAGAAGTTATTCAGCCTGCCTCACACATCTTCTGAGAGCAACTGTGAAATCAGAACACAAAACCACTTCACTTCCATAGAAATGCTAAGGACTACTACAACTCAGGAGAATGCAGTGGTCATTATGATGACATACAAACGTGTGATCAAACCAGGCAATAACTGTCAAGGACCTGTTCATCAGAGTTGCACCTTCTCATACCTCTGCTGACGCAGAACAAACTCTCCCCCTGCACACATCACAAAGAGTCATCATCAACATCTACAGGCACCCAAATTTGGCTTAGATGCCCACACCTGGAGGGGTTCAGGTACCCCTGTAGCACCTCATCCTGCCCAGACCCTCCACAGCCCCCAGCTCGGCTGTGGAGCCATACCACAGACACCAAAAATCCAGCAAAACACTCAGCAGCACCTTTCCACCTGCAGCAGAGGGGATGAGGTCAAATCGCTCGACGCCAAATTACTTGTGCCGCTGCCCTTGGCACAGGCACCTCACTGAGAGCTGTCCTTTGGTCCCCGGCCCACTGTCGCCTGTCCGCCCAGCGTGAGCCCAGCGCTCCCTCAGCGCGGAGGGATCACCCCGCGAGGGACTGCCAGAGCGGCACCGCTGCTCCCTACGGGATTGCAACCCGCGCCAGCCCCTTCACCCCAGCGCGGGTCTCCCGGGGAAGGGCTCCGAGGCCCCGAGCCGCGTCCTCTCGTGCCCACCCCGAAGGCGAAGGCCTCGCAGCAACGCCCCGCGACCGCGCCAGGCCCCACAGCGCCGGCGGCCGCCGCACGTTGAGGCGCCACGTGCGCCACCGCCTGGCTGCCCGCCCGCTGCCGGCCAGGCGGCACGCGAAGGGGCGGAGGGACCTCACGGGAGCGCGGCGCCGCCGTTAAACCGGCTCCGGTCCATCGCCTCAGCTCAGTTCAGCTGCCTCCGCTCCACACAGCTCAGCTCAGCTCCGTTCAGCTCAGTTTAGTTCAGTTCAGCACAGCTCAGCTCTCCTCGCCTCCCGCCGCCGCGAAGGTGGCACTCGGTGGCATGTAAGTGAGCTCCGACCAGGAGTCCCCTCCGCCTCCCGCCGCCAGCCCCCCGGGACCAGGAGGGAGCGGGGAGGCGGCCACGGGGGACAGCTCCGGGGCCGAGGTTGCCGGTTGGGCTCGGTGTTGGGTGCGCAACCCCTGGTTGCACGCTGGCCCTGTGGGTGTGAAGAAGAAGCGGGAGGCGGCCGGAGGGCATCCTCGGAGGGCCGAGCTGCTCCGGGAGTGACCCCGGCCGGGCGTAGCGGCGTGCTGAACGGCGCTGGGCACACCGTGACCGCTGTGGAGGGTTATGACAGTTAGATCCCGGTCTTGGACACACTCTCTTCCCTTTCACCTCCGTACAAAGGGGGTGTGTGCGGGGGACAGATGGTGGCACTCGGCTCTGCTACCCCGGGAGCTATCACCAGGGCAGGCAGAGAGGAGGTGAAAGGATTTAAAGACAGCGGTAGGGGCTGTGGCTTGCTCTGCACCCCGAAGGGACAGGGAGACCTCTTATCTAGCTATAGTTTCAAGAAAAGAATGAGTTGAAAGTACCTGAGCTGCTGCCACAGGCAGGCAGTGCGTCTGAAAATACTAAGTAGAGCCAGAAACTTTCAGTATCAAAATCATTTAGGAAACAGACCTTCACCAAAAGAATGAAAATGGAATATCCACACCACTCATTCCCTTGCTTGATGTCATCTGTGGCAGTTTTTTTAAGTTGTGCATATATAGGAGGCTCAGAAATGTGAGGTAATGCTCCTCTGATGCTCTGAAAGCTTGATGCAGGGAACAAGCACTCAACTGCCTAGTGGGAAATTTGTTTCTTTTCAACTCATTCAAGCTAGTGCAGAACGGGAGAGAAAACAGAAGTGGCCACTGCTAGTGCAGAGCTCTAGCTTCCAGCACTTGTCCTGCATCGTGGCTCAGTAAGGATGTTTGTATGGATAGGTATGAGCCTGGCGGAATGGGGTTTACAGCTTGTTCTTAAGTGGTGCAGAAATCATGGGTTAAGTAAGAAAGAACTCTACCAAAATGGGTTTGTATTCTCCTCAGACTAAACTGTGGGAATGGTAATAGTGCAGCTTTAGAGCCAAGACCTGGAAAGAGTCCTGAGAAAAGCACAAGGAGTCACATCCTGGTTCTGCTGTGGTACACTTGTGCTGACTTCTGCAGGGCTAGGGTTTCACCCTAGGTGTGTGAATAATGGAAACGACAACAGGCAGTGTATACACGGTGTGAGTTTAGAATAGAGTAAGAAGTGTTTGTGATTCATGAAATAACTAAGCACATTAGGAGGAAACTTTCCACAGGGAAAGGTTATTCTGTAATTATCCCCTCTGCAGGCTTTTATCTTCTTTTGAAACACCTGGAATTAGACAGCAGTACAGACACAGCATTGGATTCTCAGGCTGTGCTGGAATAGCCACAGTCATCAGCAGAGCAAGGCAGAGTCTTTTCTACTTCATCCCTATGTGATATCAAAATGTGCTATTAGGAAAGACCATAGTTGTTTGATAAATACCTGCTTTTTTTCCTGACCCGGAGTCACTGATGTCAGACAGTTCCTAATACGTGTGAGGAAAGTTTCTAACACAGAGTGTCCCTGCAAAGCACAGGGTATCCTTTCCTTAGATCTTTTGCCTTTTCCTAAGACCTGGCTGCCTTAGAATACACTCGGTTTAAGCTGCCGAGGGCCTGGCATCAGCTGAAGAAGCAGTGGAGGTGTGATTGTTATTAACTACAGTGACAGCACCAGAGTATCCTGATGGCTGCTGCACACAACCCTGGGAGAAGTTTTGTGTGAAGTTTGGGGATTCTGGATGCCACCTAGAGGATTATCCCTGTCCTTGTGCTCTCAGCTGCTTTTCCTCAGGAAGAGTGCTTTTCCATCTTCCCTAGGCCTTGCGAGGAGCGAGGAACATCTGGTGGGCACCTGCCAGCTTTGCTTCCCTTGGCAGCTGAGGGCTGAAGCTAAACGAGGCAATGTAACCATGTGGCATGGTGCAGTACCACTGGTGGGACCTGGTTGGGGCCCAGGAGGCACTGTAGTCCCGTTACACCTAATGTTCAGGCCCAGATGGTGTTGCAGACCAAACAGGACTACTCTGTTTCTCATCCTGGAGCTCTGTGGGACATCACGGCCTCCAGAGAACCACATCCACCATTGGTACCAATCCATGCACCAGAAGGGCAAACCAGACCTGGCAGTCTCTGGTTTAATTTCCTGTGGCTGTGGGCCATGCCTTTGCAGGATGCTGATTCATAGCCACTAAGGACAGGGAATAAGATTTATAAATGGATGCAGGAGATGTCTTTGGACTTCTGCTGCTCAGGTGCATTACCAACTGCAGAATAGATACTCAGCTTCAGTAGCCACTTCCTCTCAGTAGCTGAGTTTTCTGCAGCAAAGCACGTGCAGAACCAGTGCCAACACTGTCCTGTTGCTGCCAAGGTCTTGATACTGGAGCCACCAAGAGACGTTGTCAGAGTAGGTGTGGTTGTGAGGTGGTGCTCAGAGTTCAGGTGGATTAGATACAACCCTGAAAAGATAGGAGGGTGGATGCTTATACCACTCCCATCTGGATTTGTGTCTGCTGCAGTTGAAGCACCCTTTGGGATGCTGGAGACCCATCTTGAAGCTTGAGGTTCTGCAGGAGCTCCACTGCTCTGACTATCTGCATGGGCTGCAGACAAATCACCAGCTGACCTCTCTTAGCTCTGTCCCAAAACTCTTTATGCCTTTCAGAATTCAGCAGCACAGCAGATCCAAAATTTGGCTGTTTGCTGGTGTTTCTCTAAGGTTTCCTTTATACCCTTTAACCACTGCTACACACCACAGATTGCGAGGAGGACTGAGTTTTGTGGATCCAGAGACAGAAAGAATTGAATGACCTTTAAGATCTATTCTCAAGCTGTTGCAGAAATTAAAGGCCTGGTGCAGGAATTAGGGGGTGAATACATTTGGTATATTTATGCCCTTCTGACCTATGAAACATGCAAAATGCTTGATAACCTCTTCTCCATCTTGCCTTGTCTCTACCTTGCCTTCCTGAGGAGGGTGAAAACCCCATCTATTATCTTTAGCTTCCAACTTGGCTGACACTGCAAAACAAATAAGAGCAGTCAGATGAAAGGTACCGCCTCCACTATACAATGAAACATGTTCTGTACTGTACTGATTGCCATCAGCCTTTGTTGTCATGGGATTCTTCCCTTTCAGGCCCTTTCCCCTGTTTAAGGTGATACTCATGCTTGTGTTCCCCAAGTACCACTTCTGTCTTTCTGTCTTTTGCTGCACTACCTCAAGAGACGCTGTCCCCTTTGGGCAAACCCTCACTCAGTCCACAAGGAAATAAGGCTGCATGAAAGAGCTGAGAGCTTTACACCCTTCCCCACCATTCTACAGACACATCCTATAGATGGGAATTTTCACTCTGGACTGGAGACTGGAATAATTTCTTCCAAAACGAGGCCAGATTTCCTGTCAGGGGATCAAAAGTACCTAGGTTTACTGCCACACTCCCCTTAAGGGTTGGCAGTGCCATAAACTGAGTGTGCAAAGGGTGGCTGATGGTCCTTCTGTCCTTGGCAGGGACTCGCTGCTGTACACGCTGGCTGGAGAGCAGCACTGGAGGGAAAAGGTGGAGCAGAGGCTGGGGAGGACAAGCCATGCCCAGAGGAACCTCTTTGGCCCCACAGACCACGAGCAGCTGCAGCAGGACTTCCAGGACATGCTGTGTGACAATGTCCAGGGAGCCCAGCAGAAGTGGAACTTTGATTTCCTCCAGGACTCACCAGTGGAGGGGCTCCTGCAGTGGGAAGAGCTCAAAGACAATGAAGTGCCTGCCTTCTACCACACCTGCATGGTGAGAGAAGCTCAGAGACCACTGCAGCATTTCAACCACCCCCTGGACAGGGAGGCCAAGAGTCACCACTTTGCTCAGGTGGCACTGACTGAGAAACCCCAAACTTCCAAGAAGACAGAGAACAAGAGGATCTCAGAAGGAAGGAAAAGAAAGCAGACATCTTTGACAGGTATGTGAGACTGGTGTGGCTCAGATGATGAAACCTGGGCACAGGGCTTGTGTTTTTCAGAGGTATTGTGCCACAATCCCACTCCTGGCCATGGGAGTCTGTGAAGGACTTCTCACTCACAGCCAGAGCAATAAGATAATGTCCACTTCTCAAGGGAGGATAGTTGGGATGGTTAGGAGGGCTAGCCTTAGAAGGAAGGCCAGAAACCAGAGAAAGCAGCCAAGTCTCCTGCTATCTTTAGCTTGGATATTTTCCTCAGGGAAGGCATCTGGCAGTTTTAAGGGCAAACTGATCTTAAAGTCAGGCAGGTGGAAGAAGGGGCTAGGTTTTCAAATGCCTGTCACCAGGGCTTGCTGCCAGGAGTTGGTTTCAGCACCTGTAAGTGCTTTAGGATTTTGAAAGTCCTCAGCATCCTGCATGCTAAGCTTTTCTGAACATCTACCCCCTCATTTTCTCTTCTTAATGGGATTTGAGCTTGTTTGAAAAATCTAATCCCATCTATTAGATTTGCCATGTCCAAATTGGGGGTTTGGTGTAGCCAGGACTGATGTTTTCAAGATGTAGACCTAGGATTCTTGTTCAGGAATTCGATGTGAGACACCAGATTGAAGCTTGCCTAGAAGCTAAGGTTCCAGGAAACACTTTCTGAATAGGGATGTTCACAGTTAAGTGAGACAATAGACTAATTTGCTGTTTGAGGGTATGAAACTTAATTGCTAATGAGAGGTTCAGGAAGAGGTTGGAGATGAATGAAGAGTGGAATGTTGCACACTGGAGTAGGAACAGTGATATTTAATGAGCACTCTTTTCTTCTCCAAAGCACTTTACAGCCATTAACTAATTAACAGTATAATTTACAGGTAGGAGTACAGAGTGTAATTCAGAGCACCAGGTTGTGATGGTTTGAGGGAGCTGCTGTTCAACTGTAAAGCTCTCACTAGGTGTGTGGGAGTAGATTATGCAGATCTTTCCAGGGGATATTTTTCTTCCCTTTTGTTTTCCCCAGGCAAGAAACATTTCATCAGGGGATGTGGAAACCAAAATTCCTCACTGCACAGTTTAACACATGTGTTTTCATAAGAGAAAACACTGCAGTCTAACAGCCAGTACCCTTCTCCCCAAGGAACAGGAGAAGGGTGTGCAAGATGGGCCTGGAAAATCATTTGCACCATCTCTTTTGGTGAGGCCTGGACATCAGTCCCTCTCTGTCTGCCTCTTACAGGCAAACATACACACACATCCTTCTTATTGCCACCTGAAGGGTGCATTAGCAGTTCCCTCTGGCTGAGGGAACCTTGTACTTCTAGGCAAACCTGAGCCAGGGGAAGTCACACCTACTGGTACAGTCTGACCCCACACTTCCACCCCTTTACTCATCTTCTGCCATCCTGTACTGAAGAGTTAGTTTAAGATTAGGATCTGAGGTTGGATTTGAACCTGGTTGTCTGTGTTCTCCTGTGGTCAGCAAGAGCACTGCAATGCTTTCCATTAAGATCCAACAATGTGCATTTAATTTAGACTTTCAAAGACAGCTGTGGCCCATTAAATAAATATCAATATACTAAAAGCCAGCCATGGGGTTTTATGGACAGTGGCAGCTCCAGAGTGTAAGGAGCAGAGGTTCTCCTGTTGCATTTGACTCCTCAAACATGCAGAGAGCAAACCAGCACAGAAGTAGATCTTTCCTTCTATCTCCCAGCCTGGATCTGTAGATGTGCTCCATCTCCAGTCTCTCTTTTTCATTGCAGACCCAATGTGGTTCTGTTCTGTTTTCTGGGAAGGTCTCAAATTCAAAAAACTGATTGCCTCAGTCTGATACTCTTAGACCTTGGCTCTCCTGGGAGGCATTCATAAATCTTTTGCCTCCTTTGCTAGAGGTCAGAGAGAGCAGAATGATAGAAATCCTGTTTTTTCACTAGCTGGTCTTACTTCTGGAGCAGGTAGTTCCTGCAAGGTGGACGGGGAGAAAATGGTGAGAACAGAAACCCAGGTATTTAGGTAGATATTTTTAAACAACAGAAGTCTTTCCCTCCTAGGTCCCTGTGGCCAGGCTTTCCTGCTTACAGGCTGCAGGCAGCACCCTCCTCACTACCTTACTCTTTAGAGGTACTTAGTACCTTATGCTCTTTAGAGTCCCTCGGGCAAACTAGCCAATTTCCATGGACTCTGGTTAGCATCTTAGCTAGAGGCTAGACCATCTGACTGTGGCTCTGGGGAATCTGCACTGCCCTGGCTTTTAAGCTCTTCTGTCAATTTTGAACGTAGGCATCTGAGCAGCTGGGCTCTTGCTAAAATTCTTCAAAGGTAGAAATGGAAAACAGACTGTTTAAGTCTTTCTGAATTTCATCTAGTAAGCATAGTTCCTAATGCATTTCTTTCTCCAAAATACAATGTTACATAGAAGTCTTGGAAATGGAAGAAACAAGTAAAAAAAGATTACATTTGGTAACGTTAGCTTTTGTTTCCCCTTGCTGCTAATCCTGTCCTCTGCTGCTCCACTGAGATACTACAGTGGGTTATAGTAATAATAGGATTTGCTTTTCTGCTGAGCTCCTGCCTGGGAGAATACACTCTCCTTGGGATCATGTCCTGCCCCAGAAATTTAACTCGGGGCTAGCTCAGGTGCCACTGCAGTCCATCACTCTGTGCCCTGCAGATGTATCCTTACAGGAGCTGGCTGTGAAAGCCTAGAGAATTCCAGTCATCCTGCCAGTAATATCCTGCCCTGAAATTAATGCAAGACTTCATGCTGCTGCATAAAGCTGTTGACTTGATAGTTGTTGCCAGTTTGACTGTACAGAAAGCTGAGATTGAAGTATCACAGAGCTTGCATCCTCAGCTGAAACTGCAGCAAATTCATTGCCATGCTTACAAATAATTCACACCACGTTCATCCCATGACCTCTAAAGGTAAAGAATCATCTAGATCCCATTTCTGCTAATTCTGCCCTTTGACCTGAAAAAAATAGGTGGTTTTGGTGTGAAGTTGGGAGGCAGGGAAGGAACTAGGGAAACTCCTCTGTTGTAATCACGGTTCTGTAGTTAAGGTTGATTTACATTTGCATCTGAAGCAACGATTCAGCCTCATGTATGTAGGGAAACACAGCGGTTGTTCTCCCCACTAGCAGCAGTGCTTGCTCTCTGAGAAAAAGATCAGTTAAAGTTCAGTGATAGTGCAAGGGTTTATAAAGCCCTCCTTGAATCTTCAGTTTGATCTAATAAGCAGAAATAAAGTCTCTCACATATACACTTCTTCTGATGTTATTTTACAGAGTATTTTTGGTTACTTCTAAGGAGTTAAAAAACCCCAGTATTTCTGTCTGGAAAGCACTGCAGTGGTGGATCTAAAAGTTGGATTGAAATGTCACATTTCTCAGCTTGCATAAGAGGGTCCAAAGTCTTTTGATCTCAACTGGAGAGAAGCCAGCACATTTCCTTTGTTTTGCTTGGTATTACATGGCTTTATGTGGAACATGCTAAAGGTATTAGGTTTTTTTCATTCATGGGGTGTAGAGAAGTCTAAATGACTTCTGCAACACAAAACCTAGAGAGATTTCTTGAAGAGCAGTTTTTATCAGTGTTGCAGCCCTAACTCTGTTTGTGTTGTTCTCCAGATTACTACTCTGCAGTGAAACAAATCAAGCTGAGTATGGAAGCTGCTTCAACACCTTGAAAGGAAGGAGGCAGGGGTCAGGCCAAATCAACTGGAAACACTTGGATGAGAAATTACTGGACTTGAAAAAAGCACTGGTTTAACCTGCTTTGAAAAACACTGTATATTAGAAAGCTGTAAAAAGTTCCAACGAGTGTATATGTGTAATAATGTGCTTAGACAGGTCACTGTACAGCTGAGGCTTTCCATATTGGCACATCTTTCCATGCCTCTGGATTTTCTGTTCTAGCAGGGGCAGCTTACTGAGTTCCACTGCCTCAGCCTCACAGGTCTGATACACCACCAAAAATTCCCAGCCCTTTCTGTGATCTTTTTTTTTTTCCCAGGTAGAGGATTTTGTGCTTGAAACTATTCAGCACTTGGGAGCCAAATGCTGGGATGTAAATGGAAAAGGGTGGAATGATTTGGGAATGTTTACATTTATATCAGCAGCCATTTTAGCCCTGCAAGTCTGCCCTCCAGCCACAAGAATTTGGTTGTTAGCCTTATAAGTTATGGGGAGAAATTTGCAAATGCATTCTTGTATGTTCCAAGTCATTCCTCTTCTCAGCTGGACCAGATCCAGCCTTTCATTTGGATTGTGCTGTTCCATCTAGGTCTATGACTCTGCACAGGGAAAATGAAAACAAAATTAGCTGTGCTGTTGTCCACTGTTTTAAAGTGCCTGCTGCTTGTAAGAGCATAGTAAGAATGAGGGAGATGTTTTAGTTGCCAGTTTGTGGGGGGTTTTTTTCATGCTACTCATCTTTGTGTGAGAAGAGAAAGGGCATTAAGAACACCAAAGTGTTACACAATTTGGCCTTGCATGGACTGCTTTTCTGTGGCTTTTGTTAACATTTACCTTTCCATCACCTACTTTTTATTTCCCTTCTTTATTCCCATGACTAGTTGGGATAATTGAAATTTTACAGCACATCATAATCAGCTGGTCAAGCAGAGAAAGAAGCCTATAAAACACACACTCTAAATCATATTGCTGCATATGGCCTTAAGATGTATGCAGTGTTTATGGATCTCCTTTGGCAAAAGCTCTGTAAATGTCAGGTTTTAGAATGACATGAAAGGATGGACTGCTGCTTTTTGTCTCAGATCTAAACCAAGGTTTGTCTGGGGTAGTAGAGGTTAATGTGCTGGTGTGTAGTGTCAGGTGGATGCACCAGAAGTGGTGTAAGCAAGTCATACACCCTGCATTACATGCAACATCAGGAGGCTTTAGTGTGTTTCTTGAGTTTTTTCCCCCATTAAGAGCTAAAAGTGTTTAGACATAAATAATAGCTTTCCCCCTAAATGGCTCAAGACAGTGATTTCAGTCTGTTCCTGTATGCTGAGAGAAAAGACACTCAGCAAATTGCAGGGTGGGAGCCTGTTTCCAGCTACATACAAGAGTTAGGAGCTCTGATATTTCTCTCTTGGATTTTTTAGTTAAGAACAAACCTTGCTCTAGCTGGTGTCAAAGGGAGTTTTGCCCAAGTGAAGCAGGATGAGGGCCAACCTGGCAACTGCTGATTGCAGAGTCTTCAGTGTGTTTATGGGCCAGGACAGTCTGTTAGCAGCTTTTCAGCCTGTTGAGATGTAGCATAAAAGTGTGGCACTGGGTTTTTTGTATATCTGGGGTTATTTTTAAGCTTGCTTGTGATTAGAAGAGTCTACTCTATCTTTCTTTTTTAAAGTGTGTGATTTCCTCTAATGAAGAAAAATTGCACAACTGTTTCTGCGGGTGTTTGTGATTTCAGAGCGGACCAATGACACTGTGCACCTCTTTGGTTCCTAGCAAGGTCACTTGCAGAATTCCTTTCTGCCCAGGGTGGTGTCAGCTGTGTATAAGAGACCTGACATCAGCCATGCACAAGGTTATCCTGAAGTAGCTTCTCTTCATTAGAAGAAATAATGACTATCAATATACTGCTGTCCCAAAGAAACAAGAAAAGGTCTTTTTTATATATATATGTATATGTATATGTATATATTTAAAAGGAAGTATCTGCCTTCAGTGCTTTGTAATTGGGACACTACAGTGCCATAGGAATTTGCTTACAGCATCTCAGCTCGATGTGACCGTGGCTGGGAGTTCAGGGCTGTAGCAGACAAGAGTTTTCTGCTGCTAAGACCAGGTGATGCTAATGGTTTTTGAAGTGACAGACTATTAGAGATGAGGATCCTCCCCTGGTGCACACTGTATACAGCTCCACTGGTATGTGGTGGGACTGATTTGATTTACACCAGAGGAGGCTGAGATGTTTTGCACTAGTCCTTTTAATTTACAGAGCGACTGGACAAGTTAGCTGTGTAAAGCCACTGCCTCCTTTCTACATACACAGGTTTTGAAAGATAAAGTGGTTTCAGCTACACTGTGACAGCCAAAAATAACAACAAACCTCTGATTAGTGTCTGAGCTTCATCATCCAGGGTAGATAAAGTAGATCTGTATTTTATTACTGTGCTGACATTGAAACAGTGAAACATGGAATAGTTCATTGTTTTGTTCAGCTGGTGAATTGCACTTCCTGTTTAACACTGTGCACAAGGGGATATGTCAGTATGTAGCAAAGCTGTAAGAATAATATTTCTTTTAAATAGTGGGAGGGTTCAAAACATTCCTCTTCTTGAAATGAGGCAACAGACCTGACTGAAGGAGCAATATGCTGCAGCTTTGGCCTGTTTCATTCCCCGGACATACGCCGTGCAGTGAATGTACCAAGCCTAAGCCTGCAACAAAGCTGTTGAGGGCTGTGAGTTTGATAGGCTGCAGGGGTGTGTGGCCATCCATCAAACCCCAAAGAGGCCCTTTCTCATAAAGAGAAGCAAGGGGAGATGTGTTCAACCCTTGGGCATTAAGACAGGGTGGCAGCATGGGTGTAAGGTCTTGTGCAGCTGTGTGAGGGTTACACAGCAGAAAGTGAGACTGCATCAGGAGCCCACAGCACACTGTAACCTCAGCATGCTGGTGAGTAGGTACAGCTGCACCCACCTGAGCCCTCCTCCTTCCCCTTTTGCCACTAGAAGCTGTGTGCATGACTTGGGGCTACTCAACAGCCACAACCTAGCTTCTGCTGATGCCACAGTCTGACCAGTACAGACATTGGGGAAATCAGAAGGTCAGGTTTTTTCCCTCCAAGTTAAATGTGTCCCCTGTACAATACAACCTGAGCTAAAAGTAGGACAGAGCAAGCCCAAAACACTTGGTTTATGTTCTGTACTAACATGGGAATAATCTCTCAGGTATGGATTATTTCATGCAATTCCTTTCAGCAGCAACTGAAGAAGGTTGCTTCATTTGGATGAGGAAGTCAGGAAGAGAAATTCTCCATGTGCTAGTTATTTTCAGGGTGATGCAAGTACAGCTTTCTGCTGTTTAAAGCCACTCGTCTGCAAACTATTGTGCAGTACTCTTCTGTAGGGTAGTCCTGGTTTCCTGGAGAAGCTCTCAACTTGCTATGGTAGATGCTTTCTTATTTTACCATTACCTTTTGGATCCTTGTTACTAACAAGCATTTGGGGGTGGGCCTTGATATCACAGAAGTGTTTGGCTGGAAGGGAACCCAGAAAGTCACCTACTCCATCTAAAGCACTTGCTTTTTTTATTAGGACTTGCTTATTCCAAAGCTTGCAAACTTTGGTGAGAAATTCTTTGCTCTGCTCCCAGGGCAAATCTCAGGGGTAGCCAAGGTCAGCAGTGTTCCTCCCGAGATTCAGAGGGCTGATGTTATACAAGATGTTTTCTTTCAGGTATTCACTTTGCTTTGTATTCATTTGTTTTGTTGCAACGTTGTAGACACAACTGAATTCCAGATAAGCAAGTTGGTATGTTGAACTATTTGGTTGTTGGGTGTAGATATTTGTAATGTGTTCAATAAATGATGATGTCATAGCAAGAGAAGTTGAATTTTCTTCCTTTTAGGCAGGTTCTTCTTGTTTTGTTCCTGCACTGCTCTGAGCTGGCCTCCATGCACTGACCTCCCTGTGCTGTTTTACTTTCTGCAGTTCATCACTGCCATGCAAGAAATACTGGCCAACACATTGGCTCCTATTAGCTAATAAAATTAGCACAAATAGAAGCTAAGCTACCTACAGCCTAGACTATGTGTTTCTGCAGTGGGTGTTTAATGCTTTCCCACTGAGTTGTCACAAACCATATGGGAGGAAACTGCTTCCCCCCCATTTTCTGTTTAGGAAATGTTGCCTCTCTTACTTTCAGCACTCTGTTCCCTTGGCAAGAAACATGACTATCAGATATTTAAAGTTGTTCAAATCAAATTTGCAAAGGCAGGAGGGTTTGCCCCAGTGTCCTGGACAAAGACCAGTTTTGGTAATTGCATCTCACCTAACTCAGTCCTTCTTGCAGCTTGATGGCACTCTGCCTGTCCCACAGAAGTCTGCTGCTCTCCCATCTTTCCACCCAGGAGTGGCTGTGCTTCAGTGGGAGATGAAGTGATGATTAACAATACATATGTGGCATGCAGACACAGATTTTTTGATTGCAATGATTTCTGCTGAAGCAGAGGAGTCACCTAGGAGCAGTGCTTCTGGAAAAAAGGGAGCTCAGGAACTAACTATGGATTTAAAGTCTTGATTCACTCTTGAATCACTTGATTCTTGAACCCAGTCTTGATTTCTCTCTCAGACAATCTTTTCCAAACCCATCGCTTTCTCTCACACAGAGTTGTTATCAGCTGTATTTACAGGATAACAACCCTCCTGCTGCCCATCAGTCCCCTCTCAAGGCAAGGAGCATTCCAAGGCACTGAGCACTTCAGTGGTCAGGAGGTAAAACCAACACATACACACCTGCTAAAGAAATGTTTTCTCCAGCTTGGTACAAACACGCGATGTACTCCTGCACCCTCCCATCCACCGAGCAGCCAAAGGCAGGCTCACCCTGCCGATGGGCCAAGGAAGCTAGCAGTTGGAAGGGAGTGCCCTGGGCAAGTGCTTTACAGCACTGGCTGGGGACCTCTAGTGGTCTCTGAAGCTTCAGGAGAGGATCCATGGAGCAGTTAAAAACGTTTTCAAAAGCACAGAAAAACCCCATGCACATTCTGACAGCATAGCAGCAAGAAACCTGGAGAAAATAGAGAGATGGCCAAAGATCAGGCTGGCTGTAACTAAAACCGTTGTAGCTGTGGTAATCTAATTGGTCTGCTGACTCATTGTCCTAAAAATTGAGGTGGTCCTTGGCATGATGAAGATGGAGAAACGCTTGTTACTCCACTGGGAAAGGGGCACTCACGGGCTCAGAGTGATGCACAGGCTTGCTTCTGGGTTTAGAGAGTCAAGCAGTTTTACATTTATAACACTAGAGTGAGCAGAAAAGCTTTATTATGAATATTTATAAATCTCTGTCTCAGATACAGCCTTGGAGCTGGAGCCATGCCACTGAGTATCCTATGAATGAAACCTCTTCAGTCTGTGACAGGACAACTCCCATTCTGGTTGGTTTGATCATCTGCATCCTGTGTTTGGCCACAGCAGATAGCAGAGACATCTGTCTCCCTTCTTTCCAATACATGGACTTGTATCAGTGCAACATCCCTTCCCCTGCCTCCGTGGCAGGCACCACCTCTGAAGGTTTCTTAGCTAAAAAAAACTGGCCAGGGAGTTGCTGAGCAGTGTAAATCAAGTGCAGTGAGGACAAATGAGCTTTATGGTGCAGCTACATTAAGCTACAGCTGCCCCTTGTATCAATACACCTTTTGCTGAGATGCTGCAACAGGAGACCTTACAGACAGCCAAGCAGTGCAGCACATTTCTTCACTCAGATTAAAAGCATTGTTTAAATTCTTGTGGCTAGACAATTTGTCTTGTCCTTTAAAGAAAAGAAAAGAAGCCATACTAAAGAGCAGAGCAGCACAAAGAAGCTGGGATGGAAGACTGAGAGAACCAAGGGAATTTTTAGCTTGCCTGATGCAAATCAGGATCAGCCATTTACCTTTCCAGAATCTTTCTCCCTTTGTTACTTGTGGTTACCACAAAATCTTAGTCTGAGATTATCTCAGATAATAGAATTAGAGAAGGTCTCTGGAAAACAGTGCCTCAGTCTAGATAAACATAGCCATGAATAAAATACTTCATGTTACAGCACCTTTCATCCAGCAAGTCTCCAGGGGAAAGAAATAGATAAAAGCACATATTTCTTACATAAGTAGTAATAAAATGTTTCTACATATAATATATATTTCTTTTATACATATCTATCTTTATATCACTATATAAACATCTAGAGATTCAGATACATTTGCATCTTGGACTCTTCTGCCTGGTAAAAAGCAATCCTCTTCCGGGGATGAACCAGGGCAGCAGATGGGTAACACATAACAACTTGCATGCCCTGTAAGTAACAAGGAAGCAACACAGAGCTCTTCCTGAGAGAAGGACCTTGCAAAGGATGTGTCACAAGCTCCCCTGCCAGGGACCAGGAGGATGTCCATCACAGAACACACTTTGGGAAACACCTGAGGTAATGTGGGAGTTGCTGGTAGCCAGCAGCGTCCCATTCCAAACACCATGCCAGGCTCAGCAGAGGTGGCTGCAAGGGAATACCTGTGACATTTTAGGGCCATGCTGTGATTTTCCTGTCTTACTGTGAGCTATTTGTCAGGGAAAGGGCTCTTAGAGAACATGTGCTGAAGAAAAAAACAGAATGGGAGTGTTCACACCTAACTGTCTGACCTGGAGAAGAATAGGGTTGTTCCCCAGCACCAAAAAGCCTGCTGATGTCAACCTCAACAACACCTCTCCCATTACTGTTGTATCCCAAGCAGTGGAGCAGGCAATGGATAGAATTCAATAGACAGTACATGCTCATGGGCAAAAAAAGCCTGAATAAAACAAGGAAGAAGCCACTTGTCTACAGCCACAGGAGCATCAGTCTCACCAGTGATGAGGAGGCTTTGCCATGAACCCCTGAACTCCACGTTCCCCCAGCCATGCCTTTGCCGTGGTGTCATAAAGAAGCCAATAACATGATTTCTTTACAGCAAATTGTTTAGTGTCTGCATGTCAGCCTGTAGCTATTTTGCTGTAATCTGACATGGGAAGAGACTGTAATTGGGATTGCTGAGGTGTTCATCTCCCTTCATCTGCAGCCTGTTTTAGGAAGGAGATCCACACTGCCAACTCAAGAACATCTATGTAAACTGTGATGTCTTACAGGTCAGAATAAGCAGATGCACTCATGCAGCCACAGAACCCATTTATCAGTTGTACAAAATGCAAATCTTACTGGTGCTATTTTTCAGTCCCCACCGCGGTGTTGCAGCAGCGAGCAGTGCCTGTGCTCAGCAGGGCTGTAGAATCCAGCAGCCACTTCCCAATTCCAGATGCCACAATTTGCTTCAGCCCACTTCCAGCTTCTTTTAAAAACAAAGAAAACCACAACCAAAAACAACCACCAAAACCCCCAAACCTTTCTTCTCCTAGGGAACAATAATGAGATCATCTGATAGTTTTGTGAAGGTGCGTGTCTGAAAGAGAGGAAATAACAAAGCACCCAAGGTCTCCTTCTCCTACAGCAAATCTTTGCGGTGAATGTCCTGGTTAGTTTTTCTCTACAATCCTTCAAACTCCAGGGCTTCAAGCTAAGTGCAAAAGAGCAGATTGCTCTGCCTTACATATTTGTACAGGGATCCAAGCCGGTGCAAAAAAATACAAGCCAGACTATTGAAGGCATTGAAAAACAAACCAAAATCAGTGCGTGGAAAGGGGCTTAATACATTCACAACGTTGTTTAGCTCCTAACAAAGAGGAGCAACCCCAGATGACCTTCTGGCTCCTGTCTCCACCCAAGTTCCTGGCCTCGGTTCAACGTCCTGGCAAAAGTTGCAGACATCCGCAGCACAATGCCAAGGAGCTGTTTTGTCTGAAGATATGTAACAGAGATTAGCTGGGGGGGGGGGGAGCTGCTACCCGTAAACCAGCACCTCCAAACAGGGAGCTGGCATGCACTTCCCACCGAAGAGCCTTTTTCCTGGTGGTGCCAAGCACCTCCTGGAGGCTTTGGCGACTGGGTAAGAGAGGAAAATTTCCAGTGCTTCAGCTCTGGGGGGAGGAGGTTACACACTGCCCTCCCCAGCCCCTCGGTGCCCGGGCGACTCTTGCATGTAAGCGATTAACTCTAGGCAGGACTGGGGCTCCGCTGCTCGCATGAGGGATGGATTGATCTCAGGGCCCATGACATCATCCCCTTCTGATGGGCTCAGCCATGGATCACTGATCTGCCTCCGATTCCGAGCTAGCAAAGCTGACACTTGAATGGGAGAGAGAATGCAACCCCGTGCACACGGCTTGTTAACACCTCCCGTGCGGGAGCGCTGCCGGAGAGATGCCTGCGCTGTGCCCAGAGTCGAAATGGATTTTGGTTTCCCCTAGGAGGCTTGAAAAGAAAAAATTCATTTTGACTTTAACTCCTCTTTTTTTGCCCCTCCCTTTTCTCATCAGAGACAGGAAACAGCTCTTTCATGCCTTCAGAAATACAAATTATGATTGGCAGAAGATTAGAGTGCAGAGAAGGAGCTCTTGGAAGGATCCTGGAGGAGCGACCCAGGCAGAGGAAAGGTTAGGCCCTGCACCTAGCCAGCCACCTCCTTGAGTCACACCCTCAGCTCTCAGGAGTTTGTTTGTATTTCTATTGCAGAACTGGCCAGACCTGCAATTTCACTAAAATGCAAAGTGAGAAGGGGAAAATACTGGGTGGTTCTATCTTCCTCTTCCTCCTCCTCCTTCTCTTTTCCTCTTCTCCTTCCCTTTCTCCTCCTCCTCCTTCTACTTCTCCCTCTTTACTCTTCTCCTTCTCTTTCTCCTTCTTTGTCCTTCTCCTTCTCCATCCCCTCTTTTCCCTCTCTTTCCTCTCCTCCTTCTGCTTCTCCTTCTTCTTCTTCTTCTCCTCCTTCCTTCTCCTTACTTCTCCCCCTTCTTTCTCCTTCTTTTCTCCCTTTTTCTTCTCTTCCCTCTTCTCCTTCTCCTTACTTATGTATGAGTTATAAAGAAAACATCAACTATTAAATGCTTTAAGTCAGCATGTGTTCATTATTACCATTTTATCTTTTTACCCAGACAACTGGAACTGGGGAGTGACTGCAAAGGAAGCTGCCCAAAGTAAAAGGTTAATTCCATATAACACAGTTTGTCCAATTACCTTGTACTGTATAGAATATGTAATAACTATGTGATGTGTTGTTATATTCTCATTGTGCTAGTATGTCAGGTGGATTCAACAGCTGGCTGTTAGGGGAAATCAAGCAAGAGAGCATGAGGTCTCTGTTATGCACACATACTCAGCGAACACTTTGGGTTTGTTAGGCTGCCTGCCCTGAGACTGTGCTCCCTGGCCCAGCCAGGTTACAGAACTTGTCACTCAGGATCATCACTGAGGAGCAGAAGAGCCAGAAGACAACAGCACTTTGAAGAATTTAGGGTTTTTTCCCTCACAAAAAGGGGTTCCACTACTCATGACTGGATCCAGTCATGGCATGAGAAAGGGCATTCCCTGGAGAGCATCAGAAATGCTTTGGCAGAAACGTTGCAGTGATCATTGACTCTGTTCTGATAATGAAATAAACAATATCTTCTAAGAAGAGGATAAAAAATAAATAAGATATTTAGTGCTGGCTACTGATTTGTAAATGGAAGCCTAGAAGTGCAAGTAAACAGAGCATCTAGTTCAAGGTCTGACCTACAAACAGGGGAAAACAAGATGACATAATGAGGGGGTCATTCAGAGAAAGCAGCAAGTGGCCAGAGCTGCTTTCTCTGCCCCCAGGCTCTTCTTCCTCCACCTCTGGAACAGGTTAGGATTCATCTGACAGCACAGCTTTGTGTGGGAGGATGCTCTGCATATACATTCCCTCTGGGAATAATTAACCAAGGTCAACACTGCTGGGTCCTTGGACAGGAAACTGTCAAGGAAAACAGGAGCACTACAGAAAGTGGTGCTGGTAACTCAGTATGTGGGAAACCATCCCTGAGTCAGAGACAAACCCAGTCCTTTACATAGCAGTAAGGGTCTTTGTGGTGGCATCATTCCTGGTCATTAGCCTCAATCCTACACTGCACAATATCTACACTGCAAGCCCCTTGCAGCTCCTCCAGGGCCTGGAAACTGCTGAGGTTTTGTGTCTGAAGCCAGCTGCCATACCTACCCTCTTTCCTGCTTCCCTCCTCTGTGCATTTGGCATTTATTCAAGCAGAAGTCCAGCATCACCACCCTCAAATGCCCTGCTGATCTCCAGGCACTCCAGCATCTCCCTGTCTGCTTCCTCTGCCCCTTGACAGGAACATGGCAGGCTGCTGAAACAGATGGACCTCACAGCATGGGCAGCTTTAGTGTGGGTTACTGGTTGTCATCCGAGGTGGGCACAGCAGCCAGTGATGTGATGTGAAAGCACATGCTGTTCCAGGGGCTTCTGCGCGTGGTAGTATGCATGGGGGAATGCTGCTCACTTCACTTTGGCTGCTTGAGAGCAACTTCCAGCCTATCCCAACTAGCTCAGCCAGGACAGCAAATAGAGATCCTACCAAGGATGTGCCACTGCACCTCTCACAGAAACAGGCTTCTGGGACTCCAACCCATTGGTGGGCTGGGACCCTGCCTGCTCAGTCCCCTCTGCTGGACTGCTGGTCGGTGCATTATGCACCACACCTTGTGCTGTACACCAGGAGAGCAAGCATGGCCACTGTCGTTTGGCCAAGAGACAGCAGCATGTTCTTTTCTGGAGGACTGATCTGTATCTAGTTCACAAAATGCTTCTGAATCCTTTGAGATGATGTCAATAGATTGTTTCTATCTCACCACTGTAATTCCTCTCCTCCTCATTTCTTCTCCAGGTCACTGGACAATTGAAACCCTTCTTCTTTTCCTCTTCTGAACAGGGACAGCCTGATATTTTTCAGCTAATAATGAAAACAGCAAATGCATTCTGAAGTCTTGAAGAGAGCTGTGCTTGAGAGCACTGATACATTGTGAGGATGAGAGAGAGAGAGAGAAAAGATCTTTGGCTGTGATGAGACCCAGATGTCCCATTCTGGATGTGCCCAGAAAAGTCACTGTGTCAAACCTCTGTTTAAATTGGGTCCCACTACACAAGCCTATTTATCAGCATAACAAAATGGGAATGGCCAAGGAAAGGCAAAAAGGACTTGCCTCATGGAAATGAATTGTGCAGCATAACCTGGTGCTGCATAGGACTCTCTCATGGTATTTAATGTCTCTCCCCATGCTGAAAGAGTCTTGAGGCAGGCGCCAGGAGGTCTGTGGAGCCATTGGTAGCCAGCCAGGGCATACCATTTAATGGAAGGACATCATTAAACATGCCTTTATTTTTATTACTTTGTAATATTATTATGCAGCTGAAATAAATCACAAGTTGTTTTCAGTGGGATTGGGTCACAAGCCACAAGAGCAGCGAGCTGGGGAGCTTGCTTCTCAACCTCCCTGCAAGCAACCCTCTGCACTCTGCAAACAGCAAAGCTTTCACAGGAGGGTCAGCCCATGACCTTTTGCTCTTCCAATATTTAGTAAATGCATTAACAAATAAGTACAACTTCTTGAACTCCTAGGACAAAGTTCTAGGCTCCTGCAGCCCAAGTCCACAGGCAGACCTCAGCTGTGGAGTCCCCAGACCAAACTGGATGGCTCACTCTGAATCTACTTCACCACCTCAATGGCCCAGGGTTAATATGTGCCAAAGGAGGAACGAGAGAGGTCTGGTGGAGGCCAAAGATGTTTCAGCTGTCTTGCCTGGTTCCTGCATGGATTCCCTCCCAAATCAGGCTGGTGCAAAGGTGCTGTATGGTTGCAGTGCTAGTAAGCTGCAGTGCAGCATCAGTGAACTGGAGAGGTAATTGGGCTCAGGTTCCTGGACCAGATGGGCAAAACATGAAGCCTTCAAAGATGCAGAAGAGAAGTTAAAAAGGAGATGTAAGAATCTGTGCTTGACCCTTCACCAAAGTGACTGACTGCAAGAACCCACTCCTCACTTCTGCACATCAGCAGGGATGCAGCACACTGTTTGTTTTCAAACAGGATGGGCACCCAAAGCAGAGTCACTCATTTCCTTATCTCTCATGCAAGTAAGGGATTTGTGGTGCAAAACATTCTGTAGAGATACTAAATAGCAGCAGGAAGTCCCTAACTACCATGCTGTGATGTGATGATTTTAGCTTAACACACTTTGTGTTTATTCTGCCCCCAGCCCCTCTGAAGGTGCTGCTGGGAACACTTATTTTCCTTTTTTTCCCTTTTCTTATTCCCTTAGACATGCTCAGATTATTTCCTGGGGAGGAAGAATGGCAGATGGTGATTTATAGTGTACTGCTGAAACTGGCATCACTTGGGTAAAACACCCTTTGGCTCCTTCTTGTCACCTCTAAGATGCCTTTCCATTTCTTTCTGTCAGGTGAACGTTGACAGGAGAATTATCACCAATCACCTTTGGCTTTTTGCAACAGTTCAATTTATTCACATGAACAGTGTGTGTTGCAAGACTCCTTTTATCCCTATTTAGATGAAAATTGTTCAGAGCTTGAGCTCTGGCTAAGCTGAAGCCAAACTGAAAGAGATAAGCCCTGCCTCAAAGGTGAACCTCCAAAGGCTTCAGCTGAAGTCCAGGTAAGATACATGTCACCTGCTTAGATCCTGAAGTGAGATGATTTAGTGTGCCTCAGGGTCAAGAAGAAACATTAATAGTATGAATTTGATGATCATTCAATTCATCCACTGCATGAGCCCAAAACAATCCTTCCAGCCTGCTCTTTCCTGCAGCAAAGTTGTACCTCAGTCAAGGTGGTTCTTACTGTGGCAAGGAGCAAAAGGGGAGCTCAGAAGCAGAGCTTATCATCAGGTGAGCACTGCCACTGGTGTCTGGTGAGCACACAGTCAGGGTGGTGATAATGCTACATGCTTCAACACAGGGCATCGACACACAGAGCCCACAGATGGTCTCACCTTTGTGCTGTACAGAAAGGTACCAGCCCCAATGCAGACTAGAGACATAAATTCTAGCTAATTCATCCAAAAAAGGAAACTTCAGAGATGCTCATTCACACTTCTAAATTCTCTGCAAGCATATTCATGCTTCTGTGCACTGTGTTCAGTCCCAGCTGTAAGCATGACACAGTTTACTAGCATTTCAACAGCAGTTGAAACAGCCAGTGACAAATGGCTGTTGAGGAACAGTCAAAGCAAGCAAGTTTCCTATCTATAACTGCAAATGGTAGCATGGGAAATGTGATTCTGAAGCAACAAAAGAAAGATTTATGTCCCTAATGAAAACATCTCCCATGTCAGATACAGCATAACTTCCCAGACAAGACAAAAACACAAGGATTAGCTGCAGAAACTGCTCAGTGAAAAACTCTGGATAACAAATGCAGTTGAGAAAGTGGCTCAGACAGTTTGTGAGAAGGAAACAGGAGGGCACAACACAGCTATTCATCATTATGATTTATGCATCCATCTTTACCAGCAAAGCAAGACAATGAATTAAAGCACAGCCAAGATTTCCTCCACGCTATTTGGTCAGTGAACCTTCATTCTGACCTGAGGCACTGCTAGTTTTAGGCCAGTCCTGCCAAGCTCAACATTGTTCCTAGGATCATGAGGTGCCAACACACAAGATGCAGGTGGTTTTAGGAGTCTTCCAGTGATACATTTTTATCCCTGCAGTTGAAAACTGATGCTATAGGAGATGCAACTGCAGGCATAAAAGCTTGTCCAACCTAGCCAGTTTATGGTTAACAGTAAGATTGGTGAGCCACACAGCCTTCAGTCCAGGCACCCACACAGAGCACACCACTTGGAAGGACCATTGGAGCCCATTCCAACCACACAGCAATGCTCATCCCCTCCCTGCTCAGGCTGGGACATGTGGGAATCACCCCTCTTCCCTTGCTGTGTAAACATGTCTTGTAACACCACCTTCTACACACAGCACTACAGCAGAACTGCAGAGTGCAGGTGAACCACTTCCCACCAAAGGCAGCTCAAATAGAGGTAAAGCAAAAGGGAAAAGGGTTGAAATGGCCACGAGTGCAGCACTGAATCAGGCAGTTCTGGACTCCTTTTGTATTGTAAGGCAGCTTCTGAAACAGACAGATTGTGTTCAATTAGTGCAAGTGGAAAACTGGGGGTTTGGACCAAAAGGGGTGGGGGGAGCTGTGTGGGAAAGATTCTTTTAACTAATCTTTTTCTTTTCCTTAATTGGAGACTTGAACAAATAAATTAGGGGTTGGCAAATTTTTGACAGAACACTTCAATAGCCAAAGCCTAAATCCTGGCCTTAGTTCACTCTACAAATGACAATACCCTCTGAAAAATGTCAATAACAGAAGAAAAAGTTATTTTTGTCTTCATGTTCCACCAAAAAAAGCTTCATCTCCAGTGCCCCTCCCATTTCAGACTGCAGTGGTCATGAGCTCCATGGGCAGACATTCTCTCCCTCAGATGACTTCCCTCCACTGAAACCTTCCTCAGGAAGGGAAGCAGGACAAGGGGTGCCAGTGGTGCTGGCACCCAAACCCATGGATAGGGGAAGAAATGAGGCAGCAAGCTCTGCTGAGGATATCATCACCTCAACAGCCAGGGTGATCCTTTATGCCAGGGGTAATCCCACTTGGAAACCAGATGGTGAGCTCTTCTTTTCACCTCTGGACAGTCCTTCAGCAGTTGGAGACCCCAGTGTTTCAGCATATGACTTTCTGGAGCCCAGAGGTGGTTCGGGTTTGGACTCCAGCACCCAGACCCCCTTTTGGAGCTGTAGGGCCAGGGGACTGTCTCTGGCTCAGACAGAAATCTTCTAAGCAAACTGACTCCTGATTGAGTGGCTCCAGGCTGCAAACCATCAAACCCTAAACCACATATTTAGCCCTAGAAATAATAGTAGGAAATACTTTTTAATGCTTTACAAAGAGCTGATCTCCAACTGCATTTCCCCTTTTCCCCCCCCACAAGTACTGATGAACATACATTTCCCAAAAAGATTTCAGTAGGCTTTTACAGGCAGTGAATTGGCCACTGCTAGCTGTGGGTACTCTTGGTGGAAATCTCAGGGTTGGACTCATGGAACCATGGAATAAAAATGACATTTTGACTCTCTGAATGCTTGTAGGCAAGCTACAAATAAATGATTATTCACAGAAATGATGGGCAGTATTATTTCAAACAAACACATTCAAGAACATCCAGGCAGGCTCACAGATAGTTTGAAAACAGAAAAAAAGGCCAAACACTTCCATTCAGTTCCTTGTTGCAGATTATTCATGCAGCTCTAATAACAGTCTCCTGTCTCCATGAGCCTGCATCAGATGAGGTCCAAAGCTGGGGTGGTGGTGAAAGCTCCCCCTCTATCCCTATGACAAACCATAGCTGAAGCTATTTTATTGCCCATTCATTTCTACAAAACAAAAGCCAAGGGCAGGAGTTTCCTCACAGGGCTTGGGTTGGAGCTGCTTCATCTCAGTGGGATGCAGAGATTTTCACTGGGGTTTTTCAGAGGGACCAGGAACACCTGTTCACTTCCAAAGAAAAGCACAAGATCCCTACAAAGCCTTTTCTTTATTTGCTTTTCCATCCTGGTTTTTGCACTAGGACAGCAAATCCAGCTTGCAACTGACATTGTTCGGAAGCTGTAAAACCCAGCAAGTGCTGGTGGTCGATGGCTGGTTGCAGGGTGTATGACAAATGCTCTACCAACAGCTACCCTTAACACAGCCACCAGGCTCCTGGCCAAACCCCCTCAACGGCTCACAGCTCCCCACCATCACTCCTCAGAGGTGTTAGCCACCTCCCAGCTGTTCCCCCTATGCATGCTGATGCCATGAAACACTCTCACACCACACTCAGGCAACTGGGATGCACACCACAAACATCCCAAGAGCAAAAGCACTAAGGAGCTGAAGGAGAGCCCTGGCAGCCTTTGAGGGTGCTGAGTGGGGCTGATCTCACTGCAGGCAGCTGGGGGTGATGATTTCCCTGCTTTAAGCCCACCCTCTTCACCCTTGCTTTGTCAGTGGGGCTAAATAAACTAATTTGGGCTGGAGGTATGCACTGCTATTCACCTTGGCACACTCCTGTCACATCTTCACACTTTCCATGAACCTGAGAGTAGTTTAACCTCCTTCAGCCCAGGAGTTTCCAACAGAAACTCATCTACATAACTGTCATTCCTGGCTCAGTTTGGGAGCTGGATAATACCACTGCTGTAGCCCTGGAGCCAAACTCCAACAGGTGAGGAGATCTGATGTGCATCTGGGGAAAATCAAACTAGATTACTGTACAGGGAACCGGGCAGGGGCTTCAAGGTCATCTTTCCTCCCATCTGCATTTTGAAGTACTTACTGTCCTCTCAGGACAGCAATCACCCTAGATAGCCTTGCCTGTAACTTGCTCTGACCAAGGCTGAAACTTCTGCAAGGAGACTCATCCACCAGAGCAGCCACACTTGCACAAGGGTGGAAACTCTGCCTTACCCGATTAGGTCCTATCTATACATGAGGCAGAGGTTCACAAGCTGTTCCTTGGGTTTATTAGACTGGGTTTTTGCCAGAGGGAATGGTGACAGAGACTAGGAAGTGCCCCACGTGTTCCAGCAGACTGGACAGCACCATTAGAGAGCACAACTGCTTGTTCTTCAGCAGGTCTTTACAAACAATAAAGCAGGATGTGTTAGAAACATGTTACCTTGCTGAGATCCATCTCAAACCCCTGTCAGTGCTAGTCTTTTCCCAGCTGGCAGATTTTCAAAGGAATCAAATTACATGCCAGATTGTGTTTAAAGCCCTAGGAAGGCCAATGTGTTTTCTAATATGGCTTGTTTGCTTCGCTCTTACCTGCTGGAACAGGCAAGCTGCTTTTAGTTCAAGTTGCAAGGTTACTGCATCAAAATCCAACCTGAGACCCTGCAGGGGACAGGCTCCTCATGCCCTGCAAAGAGAAAAAGAGGTAAGAGGTGAGGAAAGCAGAAAGGGAGCTCAGAGGAACACCATGTCTGATGCTTTGGGCTGAGGCTTCACCTCATACATGAAACAAAACCCCAAACCCTCAGATCCTGTCTGAAAACATTTCAGACCTTCAAGTTGTGGGATGAAGAAGCAGGAGAGGTTTTTCACAACATATGTCACTCACAAATAAATAAATAAATGACATTTTGCTGGTTTTTTGCTCATCAGTTGCTCTCCTGAACAATGAGCAGCCCCAAAGGCACCCCTGCTATCCATCCTCTCTGCTTCTTAGCCTGGCACACAAACAGCTTTTGTTGCACCAGGGGCTGGGCACGTGGGCTGCTCAAACACAAAGCCCTTTGGCAAACAGGAAGTTTCCAAAATAAAATCCCAATTGCTGTTAAAAAAAACCACCAACCCAAAACCCAACCAAACCCAACCTGTTAGCATGAGCAGCAAATGTTTTCATACAACAAAACTCACAAAAATGAAAGCCTTTCAGGTGAAAGTTAAGAAATGTTGGGTTGGGGCCAACAATATGTTGTGAGGAAAGCAGACATCCTCCAAAGAACACTCATTTAGCCAAAAGCTTGAGTTTTCAATCAAAACACTAGCAGTGAAGCAACCAGGCCTAGAAAGGTCACATGACACTCCAAATACTCTCCTGTGTGTCAAGAGAGCTAGAGATACAGTAAAGCAACCTGTAAAATCAGCAACTATAAGTTAAAGACAGAGAGGCCAGGCAGGAGCTGCCATATCAAAGCATCACCTCCCTCCTCAGCCAGCATGCACCAGCAGTTGGGTGGCAAAGCCAATGCCAGGGAGCTGGGTGTTTGGGCAGTTTCAAAGTACCATAACTACACTGAAGAGCAAAGAAGCTTGGGCAGCACAGACCAAATCTACATGGAGCTTTTCTCCTCCACTGCTTCCTGTGCCAGGAGAACAACTACCCCAGGGATGTGCTGGGAGAGCTGAGCTTTGGAGCAGCATGTCACAGGCTTTAAGGGCTTCATAAACTGCATGCATGACATGAAACACTCAGACATCCACACACAGTGTGATCCTGCCTAGCCATTCCCAAGCCAAGCAGCAAGCCCAGGGTCTCAGATGAAAGACAGAAAGGCAAGTGACCTAATGAACTGCTTTGTCTGTTCCCTTCCTCTGCTGTAGGACTGAACCCAAGACTCCATCTGCTGAGCCTGCCACACAACTGATGCCTGCTGGATCCAGCATACAGAGGTGGTTTCCAGAATCTTCCCACCTCCTGCACCTTCATCCACCCTCAGGCAGGTGGCAGGCCATGAAGGAGCCAGAGGAGGATGTCCCTCCCTGCTGCGCCATTGGGGAAGAAAGAGCTGGAGGTGCAGAACAGGACAGCACCAACCCCAGGGCAACATTTTCCCCAGATAAATATAAATGTGCATATGTATTTCACCCACCAGGAACACTTAACTGGCTCCAAACTCTTATTAAAGATCAGTGGTGCAGTTTCCCTGAAGGACACTGGCTCAGCCATTCTCAGTGCCTGGGCTGAGGAGCTGCCAGCAACTCCTCAACACTCCTCCAGTGAACTGCAGAGATACTGTTACCAGGATAGGGGTAAAAATGATCCCTCAGTTTCAAAGCAGATTTCAGAGACTTCTGTATCAGATGCAGAACAAAACAAGTGTTGTCCCAGTTGGAAGCCGAAACATGGTATGAGCTGGCAATTCTATTTTGGACCTCTTCTGTGATTTTTCTTGTTCAGCTCAGGAAAATGTGAAATCAAAAGTAAGAATCACCAGCTGTATGTGCAGAGATTTTTTTTCTCATCACTACATTACTCCTCACTTAGTTACACTTCTTCTTCATAACTGTACTCTCCTGGTCTCAGAGCCTTATATATCCACATATCCTCCATTTCCAACCCTCACATATGGCTTTCCAAAGTCTAGTCCTTTTTCCTCACTAAAAAACCACAAAACCCACATTTGTCTTCCACGTCCCAAAATATGTTCTTCTTGCATCCCATGAAAACAACCTGCAGTCACACCATCCCTTCCCTGTTTCCTCCCTTAAGCATGCTCAGATCTTCTCATTTCCATTTCTACCAAGTAATCTAACTCTGTAAGAAAAATCTCATGCCTATTGTTGCCAGGAAATCCACTTGAGGCATTAAGACTCCTATTAGATCCTTTCTTTCCTGAAGTCAAGCATTTGGTGCCCAGGAGTTGTGAATGAAACACATGCCTTCTGCAGGGTACACTACAGTCAAGCTCCAAAGTGCTGCTGCCTGTAAGGGCACCGCTGCAGGACCCCAAAGCTTCTCTGCCCTGTACCCACCCCTCATGCTCAGAAATGCCACAATACATCTCCAGAAGATGCTGCCATTTTTTATCATGTTATGGAGGCTATTTGAGCAGATGAATGATTCCTGGCATTTTTGACAGGCCTCCTGATATCTGTGTTTCTGAGCTGCAGACCTTCAGAGCTCCATGCTGCAGCAGTGGCTTCTCCGTAAGCCAGACAGGTCTCCCCCTCAAATCCATCAACATGGTTCCATAACCAGAGAGGCAGATTGGGAGCAGCCTCTTTGCCCTTTCCCTGCCCCACAGCCAGGCTGAGCAAGTCCTCTCTGTCTCTATCCCTCCCTGACTCCAAAGTGTTTCCAAAACACACTCTCTTGTTTAAAAAGCCAGCTCTGGAAATGTGACAGTAACTTTCTGCCTATATGTTTTGCCACCACAGTAACAAGATAGCAGAAAACATCCCAGCTCCTGAGATACTTACACTGCCAGGATGACTGCAAAGTATCCCTGTCTGTATCTCAGAAAAGAGTTAGCTGAGGCACAAAAAGATTAAAGGTTCTAGTTAGGCCACCTACCATGGCATCTGTAAGAGACATATTTCTGTGATGTCCCATTCAAAAGGGGTGTTTAGACCTTCTGTTCCTTAGGCTTCCAGACCTTAGATCCCTGCAAACCATTAAAAAGTAGAATTGTTTTCAGTTCCCTTCTCTGGGTAGCTAGCTTGAATGTTGTGCCACAACACAGCACCTCACTCACCATATAAAAAGTTGTCTCCTGCCTGGAGAGCAGGAGCGGGGAACCTCTTGTTGCTCCTTGTAGCCTAGACCCCAGATCTCAACCCTGGCAGCCACAGCTGGGCCTGATAGCACATAGGTAATAAGGAGAGTGCTGGCAGGGCCAGATACCAAATGTCATCTACCTCAAACTTGATCTCACTGCCACTGACATTTCATCAACTCACCAACTCAGAAACTGGGCTTTGCACAACAGAATCACAGCAATCACTCTGCTACTTACAGCCACCTCCAGGACAGAGTGGAGCAGCTATGCAAGGCAATTGGATTATACCTGCACCTATTCAATTACTCAGTCTAGATCCTGAGAGACAGACACCATGAGTCTCACAGCTCATTTATAAAAAGCAGCACTGTTCCCAAAACATACTACCAGCTGTCTTCACAGACTGGCAAAGCTGACACCCTTACAAGTCAACCCAAGGAAGGTAAGGACACAGAGGCTAAATAAACATCCCCATCCCAGGGCATAATCTCTCTCTTCCTATTAATTTGAATTATTTGAGCCAGGTGGGAAACAAGTCACTTGTGCTGTAGCCCTGGGACACCTGTGGGTGATTAGCATCAGCTTCATGTTACAGGTGGGCAAAGCAAGGCCTCTGAGATGAAGCCATCTGCCCAGGATACCACTGCAACGGCAAAGTCAGGATGGGGTCAACTTGTCTAAACCAGCACAGGGGTGCTTGCCTACAGTACTAAAGGAGGAGCTCAGTGTGTTTAACCAGTCACAAAAGTCCCTCCTGTAGTTTCTTCAGTGCACAGCCAACGCTGCTGAGGTTGCTCTGACTCACTGAGTAGAGATTCCCCAAACATTTCATCTCTCTGTTACACTAGTGTCCTTGCACTCCATCCTACACTTCTTTGCTTGCCACATACTTCCTCTGGATTTCACCAGGGTTTTCTCAGCTCTGGATGCTCGGGAGACAGGTTGATAGTCCTGGGATCATTGGCTGGATCTCACTGACATCTACTGACTGAAGCAAGGAGTGCACAGGGGCTGGGGAAGAAGTGGGGGGGCGCTGCATGGGGAGGCTCTGGAGACTCCGTCTTTGGAGGTAAGGAAAACCTGACTGGACAAGGCCCTGGACAGCCTGCTGGAGGTGGCCTTGCTTGAGCAGGAGGCTGGACCAGATGACCTCTTGAGGCCCGTTATAATCTCGGCCATTTCTGACTACAGGAAGAAAGAAGAGAGTGAAGGTGAGGAAGCACGTGTCTTCTGGATGCCAGGGAAGCAAGCAGAGCCAAATGCTGACAATGAGGCACTTCCCACCTCTGAACTGATGTGCACCTCACATGTTTAGTCTCACAGGGTCCAAATTAAAGGAGTCAGGAAAGGCTGACATGCCTCAAGGTGTCTGTCGAAACAGGCATGCCTCTTGGTTTGCCTGCCTCTCAACTGCAGTAAACCCAGCTGTGATTCTTTTGTCTTGCTCATGGAAGCTCAGGTAGAGCTGAAGTACACTGAAACAGGCTGGCATCCAGTGCTGTAAATGAGAGCAGAGTCTGGGCCTCTTTTATGAAAGCAACTCCACAAACCCCTCTAAAAACCAGAGAAACATGGTGCAAGAAGCCAGCCCTAGAAACTCCTAGAGAAGAAAAAAGATAAGGTTGCTTAGAGCTGTTGGGCTTCACCCTGTCTTGACTGAACTTCTGAAACTCTTCACCTGCTGCACTTTCCCATGTAACTACAAGGCCAACTTCTGCTCTCCAACACAACAGTCAGTCTGAAGTTACTCTACCTATTGCAGGGTGGTTATTCCAGACATAACTTAGTACAGAATTTAGCCCTGTTTAATGTATCACCACCTCCCCAGCTTGCCAGCTGTCACCCAGCATAGCATATTTATTTCATCTGTAACTGCTGTCTTGAGATTCCTCCACTAAAAATCTTCCCTAACTGAGGTCTTGTTTTAGCAGTGCAGATGCCTCTGACCTTTGGTGCCCAGCAGATGCAGGTCATCAGCTGTGGCCTGGAGATTTGTAGTACAAGGAGTGGGTGTATTTGTGTGAAACAAGGAAGACAAATGAGACAGCAAGGCCTCTTGAAAAGCCACCACCTTCTCCATCCAGTCACTGAGAAGTCCTAAATAGGCCCTGTGGATAAAAAGTGGGATTCAGGGAAGCCTGGCTATGGCTGGCACTGCCATGGCCCAGAAGATGTGCTGGCACTGATGGCTACTCAGGCTCCTGCCTCTACACTGACAATCTTGACCTCATCACCTACCCCAGGAAAGAAGGCAAGGTCATCTAAGGGGCAACAATGAACAACTCAGTTAAGCTGCTATCATTCTTTGATTTATTAGGTGGGGCTTCAGACTCAGGAACCTGATTTAGATGTCAGAATGGGAGTAGGTGTGGAAAACCTCAGTGTGGAAATGCCACTGCCTAGTGGCTCTCCCTTCTCCCTCCAGAAAAGGGAGAGAAAACCCATGTGGAGAGGCTGATGGACATCCGCAGCTTCTTCCCGGCATAGAGAGCCCCAGGCCGCAGGAGGGCAGCATTGATTTTCTTTCAGAGGAGCCGTGTGTGGGATCTCAGAGATAGGCATGAGATGCCTATCAACAGCATTTACCATGGGTGCTGTGAGGACATCAGTCAAGGGTGTTTTAGCTGTTGTTCTAAACAACCCTTTGACCTTGTGGGCTTTGCAAGAATGGAGTCACCAGTTTTGAACCCTGTAACGTATTATAGAGCTAACATTACATATATGTGTGTTTCTTAGGAACAGCTCTGGCAGTGCCCTGTAACATATGTTATTTATATAGGTAACTTTAGGATAAAGCTTGACCTTGCTTCCTTTGAGTCACTCAGACAATCCCAGAACAGGCAATTATTTCCCTGCTGAAGTCAGTGGGAGTCTTTTTATAGATTTTAAAGATGCTGCCATCAGGCTGAAAGCAAGCATGCCTGGAGCACTTCTTGGGTGTTATTTTCCTTGCTAAAGTCATTTGACTTCATCCTTTGGAGGGAACAGATGGACCTGATTTTCCAGCCATAGTTGTCAGCCAGGCTTGACCAGAGGGCTGTGAAGAAGGATAACGAGAGCATACAGAACTCCCAAGCCCTGTGCCAGGTTTGCTGAAGGAACTCCATCATATAACAGACAATGGGCTACATGTTTAAAAAGGCAGCATAAGACAGGAAGTAGGCCTCACTGGAGCTACCCTGAATTTAATCCAGTGCTCCTGAGCAGAATTTGGCCCAGACATCTTAAATGATGTATCCCAAACTGCACATCTGGGGCACCAACCAAAGCAGGAATTTAAGAGACTGGCTTCTTCACCATGTGGAGTGCCTCAGGCACGATGGTCCCAGCACGCAGAAGTGATAAGTGCCATATCTTTTCATATGCATCTAGTATTTCACATCTTTTTGTGTAATTAATTTTTCTAGCCCCCTTTTCCCCTTCCTTGAAGGAAACTTCCTAGCACTGAGTGCAGAGAACACCTTTTTGTCCCCAGTCAGAATCATTTGGGGAGCTGATGTCTTTGTCTGGTGGTTTTTTTGCTAAATTCATAGCAGGAATTTTAGTACCAGGAATGTGACAGGTGTCAAAACCCAAATCTGAGATTTACTTCTGCTTTGGTCAAATAAATGCACGGTTCAGATCAATGCTGAGTGAGAAAAGTTATTTTGCCCTGTGAAAGCAGTTCCAAAATAATTAACAGCAACTCTGGCTCTGAGAACAACTGACATCAGGTTTGGGATAACCTGAGTCATTCAGGACAAACTTGAGAACAACACCTAGGTCTTTTCAGAGAAACAAATCTCCACAAAAATAAGCAAACCTGCTGTCTCAGGCTCTCAGGGTGTGGCAGTGAGGTGCACATCCTCACCCTCTCCCAGTTTATTAACACTGAAATGATGTCCCTCAAGTTTATAAAGGCTTAGCCACTAGAGCAGATAATGTGAGCTAAGCTCATGAGAAACTAGCATCACTACATATTTCAGCCCTTGATATTTATGTCTACCTGGCAAGACAGAGAACCCCAGAAACAGCTGTCAGATTTTTAGGGCTTCTTCAAAAACACTGCCAAAGGCTGCATTCCTAAAAGAGGAATGATTGTGTGAGTTAGTCTAGTGGTTTCCACATCCCTGTGCCCCACTCCATCAACACAGGTGTCAGGTAACCTTCCTTCACTCTCAGTGAAACCAAGTTTGAAAGAAGGTGAAAAATAGGATTGTCTTTCTCTGACACCGACAATCACTGGGAGGAAAAGAGCAAGAAAAGAAACTTGCTGGGAAAAATCAGCCAAGTTTGAAATACAGTGTGAAACATCTTAAAATGAAGGTGGTGTATGGTCAAGCTGCCACTGCCATTGCCTTTAACTGCCCATAAAGCTACCCCCAGACTTCAAGGTAACTCCCCCTTCTGCATATTCTGAACCAGGTTCCTTTGTCTGCTGCCTCCCCCCACCTGATGTTCCCTCCCGTGTTTCCCTTCTAGTGGAAGCTGAACAGACAGTCCCTACTCACACTCTCCATGTCATTCACTCTATCAAATCTGCCAACACCTTATCCATTTCTAACCAGGTGAAACAGTCCTAGTCTATTCAAGCCATTCTTTGTACAGAAACTAGTCCATATTTCTGACTTGGTTCTGGTGGTACCTGCTCCACTACATGTCATGTAGCTTAGAAACATAAAATGAAGGAAATGAAATACTAAACAGTAGGGGGAAAACCTCACTGCTTATTTCAATGTCCTTCCTTGGAAGTAGCTTTCAATAAGCAACTCTATTTCCCCCCTGCCCTAAAGACATGTAGTAAAACATTATAAAAATAGACTTGGTGCTCCCCACTGGCAAACGAGGGAAAGCAAAGGAAAGACCCAGCCTTTGAGTCAGCCCTTGTCAGTTCATCTTGCCCAGGCACACAGCAGAAATCCACACACCAAACAAATTCCTGGGTTAGTTCACAGACAGAAAGTTTGTCAGCACTAAAATGATACATTCCTTCCTTTAAATTACAGTCTCATGTGATCTATGGAGCTGTTGTCTTTCTGTGAGACAAACACTTGTGAGACAATGCTCATTGAGATTTGGGGAGGGTTGTTGTCACTCTGCCTTGCTTGACAAAGTGAACATGAGGAAATGGTGTCAGTGATATTCCCCACAAAATTAAAAAAAACCCAAAGCACCCAGTGCTAAATGGGGAGACCAGACAAACTGATTGCTCTGCTTCCTTAATGAGTTTCACTATTTACATGGGAATAATAATAATAATTAAAAAAAAAAAAAAAGAAAGAACACGAATTCCCGGAGGAAGCTAATTAAATATTCTCCCCACCTCCTCCTCCTTATTCATTCGCTCCGTTTCTTTCAATTGCCAGGGTCCCATGGCGACCATCGGGGAGGAGAAGCATCCTCTTCAGCAGTCGCACCTCGCCATAGCAACCGGCACGTCAGCGCCGGCAGCCAAACCCCGCAGCGGGCCGAGGGGCGGTACTGCCCCCGGGGCTGACCTCCTGCCGCCCCTCTGGGGCCTTCCGGCGAGCCGGGATTCCCTCCCTCCCTCCAACCCTCCACTCCTTTCTCCATCTATCCATCCATCCATCCTTCCCTCCCTCCCTGCATCCCTGCGCCCGGCGGTGAGGGCAGGTCAGTGCCATCCCCGTCGGGGCTCCGGGGAGCGGGAGGGCGCCGCGCCACTGTCCGTGGTGCTGACGGGCCCCGACGGGGCGAGCCCCGGGCATCCCACCGGGAGGCGAGGGACGAGGGAGAAGGGGGTGACGAGGACCCGGGGCAGCTGGGTCCTGGGAAGGGCAGCCACATGATCCGCATCCCACATGACACGGAAAGAAACCGGTGGCAGCAGCCAGCCCTGCGAAACGTCATTTTTTCCTCCGTCAAAGAAGAGGGGTAGAATACCCCTTCCCTCTCCCTCGACCAGATTTACAAATATCTGGGCACAGACAGCTACAGATGTGAACGTACTCCGTGGTTTCCACCTTCCCAGAGGTGCCTTAACTTGGGATAACAGAGGAAGGACAAGACCAGTGCCTCTAGGATTATGCTTTGGAGCAGGTACGTGGATAGATTGGGGCTGTGCTGCACGGTTTTGTGGCTAAAGGGATAGTTGCCTTTGCAGAGACAAGCAAGATAATCTTACCAGTAGTTTATCTTATATGTATTTATTTATGTGCCTTTCAGATCCTTGGGGGTTTAGCAAGGAGGTCTCATTCCTCAGGAGCAAATGCTCTCTGGGGCTTGAATTTTCAGCCGATTCTGCTGAAAGCTGAGGTGTGTAGAATGACTGCATAATAACTGCCTATATTTTCTGCACAAATCTACATTCTGTATATTATAGTCATTATTTTTAAATTATGTCACTTATCTGCCTTAAAGCAATCCCCTGACTTGATAAATTCAATGAAAGCAGGAAATTACTTTTACTGAGATGGAGCAGACCAATCTGCCCATCTGTTTTTTTCTGACTCTAGATACACTCAAACAGCTTCTTCCTTCCTCATGTGATTGAGGTCCCTTCCACCTCCTAATATTCTGTGATTGCACTAAAGCAGCTGCTTTGGCATTCTTCAGTCATTAATTTGAAATCATGCTTTCTGAAAGCATTGTCTTTCTTTTACTGTAGGGGCTCCTGTATGCAGCTACTCAGGGAAACATCACAGGCAGAGTAATCTTTGCTTATCTGTAGCCAGCAGATGTGAGAAGACTATTCTGTTTTTCCTAATTCAGGCACATAACTCTCTAAGAATGCATAGCAATATTTTTCATTTATCCAGCTGGCTTCCAGCATGTCAAGCAGTATGTTGGCTCCACAGAGTAACAGAGAAGTAAAACTGCCTTCTGCTTCCAGAAGGCCATTTGTGTGTATGAGGCAGGATTCATAGCCAGTTCCCTCTGGCAAAGATTTTCAAATGTGGTTCTTGAAGATTTTTTGGTAAAGCCACTGTTAATCACTTAAACAAGTGGCTTGGTTTGCAGAAAAACTGGATGCCAACCCAGAGGCATCCTCAAAAGCTAATAGGCTTTTGGGCATCTAAAACCAGATTTTTGGAAGCTTAATTGATGAGTTTGTTTTAAACATCCTGGCCTCAGATGAGTCAGTCAGGGGAGGAATTTCTATACCTTAGACATGTTTGGGAAGCTCTGCTCCTTAGCTTAAAGTAAGGATTTACAGACTCTTACTCCCCCACAGTTCTCCTGGGAAGCCTCTGTTTGCAAAACTGTGCAGTCCAATTCCCCCATCAGGGTCACGCCACCCACATTTGCCTTTGTAGCCCCACCAGGCATCCTCTCTGAGGTGTTTTAACAATTTAGAGGGCAATTTCAATCAGATAATGCAGAATAACCCCCTAAGATCCTCCAACAGAGTCTGCTCACTCTGCCCAACACAAACACAGTTCTCCCAACACAAAACATGACACAGCACTCATGTATTTGAGATTTTTCCATTCTGGCAGCTTCCATCATTCCCTAGATTTTCCCTCTGACAGGCAACCAACACAGTTCTTGCAACTGGCACCCTGCCCAAGAAGACATCTCCAGTTCAGGAGTTATCAGCAGTCCGTCATCTTGCTTCATTATCTTCTCCCAGTCTGCTTTTGTCTTCTCTGAGCCTAGCTCAGCTGAGACATCCCTTCTAACAATCATTTCTGCATCAGGCATTTCCAGCCTAACTATGAGCTTTGCATAACCTTCAGCTCTCCCAGCTTCTCCAGCAAAGTCAGTATAGGAAGACTCTGGGATGCTCTCACTAATGGACATATCCCACAATGGAGGATCCTGGGAATGTTCTCTTACGGCTCATTCAGGTCTCGTCCTCCTCTTCCTGTCAGATGCTTCCTCCTGGAAGCATCTTAAGTTCTCTGGCAACTCTATCCCTGGCACAATAAATAGCCACCAGGGCCACCTCACTCCCTGTCACTATTGTCTGGCACAGGTGACCTCTGTTATATGAGCACTAGGTCCACGTTACTAAGAAGGGTCAAGAGCCATATGACAGACACTTCCACATGCCAGCACAAATGTTTGCTCCAGTGCAAAAATCCTGTTACCATCTTAACTTCTTGTGTGCTGAGAAAGCAGGCACAAGATTTAATATCAGGAATTCATTTCTATATGACCTTTTCATATAGAAGCAAGAAATCCACCTGAGGTTCTCTTAGGAAGAGAACGTGTGCTCACTGCTAGTGAGAGGGTGAGCTAAGCTGCTAGAGTCCTCACTGAAGCTGCTGGCACATTTTTCCTGTGGGGGAGAGGACAGTTGGTGTGGAGAAGGTGAGAATTTCCATAAGATGGGCAGAGAAATCAGCCAAGCTTGAGACTCATGACAGCTTATCTGTCAACACCCACCACAGTAAGCCAGCTCTGGTAAGCACTGTGTTCCTCACATCAAGCAGAGGAGCGTGCTGTGTTGTGGGCAGGGCCTGGTGTTGCCAAAAATTAATGTTAAGTGTGTGGGAGAGAACATCTGTTTTTCTACCTCTGAATCAGGAAAGAGTCCAGCCTAGACATGTCCAAGGACAGACTCAATCCCCATTAAGGAAGGCAAGCAACCTTTGAAGGTATATTTCCAGCTTCTCCACACTCTTCTTGGACTACTCCTGTAGGTAGAACCTATCTTGACAGCATAGTTGGAAATGAGGTTGGTCTCTCTTCTCCTAGCTCAGCAGAAGCTGATTATAAGATATATTATTTAGATGTGCTGGAAATTAAGAACATTTCCTTCCTTTATTTGATTCCATTCATGACCTCACCCTGCAAGACAGGCTAAGCTCTCAGATGCTGATACAAGATGCAATGTGTATGGACTTACCTCATCAGTTCAGTTCAGAAGCTTTTACTGTAAGCTGAGCTGTGACCACACCAACACTGAAAGCTTTGTCCATGAAACAGCCTATCCACACTCCTGGTCATGTCATCTTTAGCTACTTATGCTGCAGAACAGGAATCTGCAGCAGCTGGGCAGAGCCAGGGAGCGGGTAGCAGCCTTTGAGAGACAGGTATGGATCTCCAGAGCTCTACTGCATTCACAACATTTTATTCTCCTGATAAAAGAAGGGCAGATGTTTTCTGTCCCCATGCACTGCAATACTGAGTGAGGATGAACACACTTCACCTCAAGAGATTTTCCAGGCTTTGCTCAGAAGAGCTGCCTGGAGAGTAAAAAAGCTTTTTTAAGAGGAACAGGGAGAATAGCTGAGCATTTTTATGAGCACTAGACCAGAGAAAAGAACTGGCAGGGAATCTATGTGCTTACAAAAGCATGTGTCTCCACATTCTTCCACTGGAAGCAAGAGTACTAAATGGCCTCAATATGCACACAGACATCTCTGCATGACTTAGGGCTTTCTTAAGTGCTAAATCAAGCCATGATTCTGATCTCCATGTCACATGGGAAAAATAGGATAGAACAGAGGTCCTTTAATATAACAGAAAATCAGCTTCTGGTCCATTAGACCCACCTGCATAACTAAATGTTTTGGGTCTGAACAGACATGGACTGTAGATGAGGAGAAATATAATGAGAACAGTGTTAGAAAACCTGCATATTTTAACAGCTTAGAAAGATAATTTAAGATAATTTACCTGTTAACCAGGTAGAGAAGAACATTATGGGCTAATTCTCTTCCTTAATTTCTCTTCTTGCCATGGAGAAATATGTGCCAGTTAAGAATAGCCTGCTACACAAGTTAGCCTCAAACTGCTTCAGCTACGAGTCCAACTTACCCTGAGTCATGTTTTCAGCTCCCAGACACTACCTGCATGTGAAAGCTGCTAAATAAGGCCAGCTGCTTTGGGAGCAGTGTTGGGTGACTCACATGTTGACCCACTTTCCAGTGATGCAGAGTCAGCAGCTGGACATGGTGTGAGGAATGGAGGAGAGGTGCAGAGGGCTCCTGAGGCAGCCTGGCTGCAGCTATGCAGACTGCTTGTGTCCATGCAGCTGTGCCATGCTGCTCTCAAACACACTCTGCATTTTCAAGTGCTGTAAATTTATGCAGCTGGTTGTACACCAAGCTTGTTCATGTGAAACACACAATGTTATATTAAGCACAGCTAATGAACAGAGAGTCTAAAAAGCTAGAGGAAAAAACCTCTTCTCTAACCACATCAAGCAATGAATAGATCTTTTCCTCTTTCACATCTTACTATTGTTTTGCACCACGGTATAGAAGATGAGATGCAAATCAGCATAAGGAGCAAGATCCCAAATTTATCCAGTGCTTTGCTCTTTCAGGCTGCTCTCTGAGTAGGCAGACAGGAAGAAAGCATTGAGGACAGAAGCAGAGCTAGTGTAGACAGAGCAAAAAACAGCAAAACAAACAAACAAATCCCTCAGAAAGCAAACCTGGGAATTATCAGCCTCTACCGTACCAGACAGCCTCACCATTTATTTCTGACCCTTTCTCTGACATGTACTCCTTTAAGTAGGATGTATGCTACTTAAAATTATCTTTCACTGCTTAAGGCAGGTTTTCACACATACTTGCTACACAAAACCTTTTCTCTTCTCTCTGTACGCAGCCTGAGTAAACGAAGTGGCCATATTTGCCCACAGCATGGATAACAGCAGCAGTCCTTTGGTTCTCCCTACCCTACTGCTCCTGCTGCACAACAAGAGCTACCCTGAAACCTTCATGCCTCCTGCTGGCTATGAGACGATGGAGCCACCCACAGGACGCAGCTCAAGCAGGAACTACACTGCCTTGCAGTACGCGCTGCGGCCAGCAGAAATCGCAGCAGCCAGCATGGTTTGGGGAGCACTGTGGCTGGTTTCCGTCTTTGGAAACTCCCTCGTTTGCTTAGTAATCCACAGGAGCAGGAGGGCACAATCCACCACCAACTATTTTGTTGTCTCCATGGCTTGTGCAGACCTGCTCATCAGTGTTGCAAGCATGCCCTTCGTGCTGCTCCAGTTTACCTACGGCAGGTGGACGCTGGGGAATGTGATGTGCAAGCTGGTGAGGTACATACAGTACCTCACCCCTGGAGCCCAGATAGGTGTGCTCCTCTCCATATGTGTGGATCGATTCTACACTATTGTCTACCCTCTAAGCTTCAAAGTATCCAGGGAGAAAGCCAAGAAGATGATTCTGGCCTCTTGGCTCTTTGATGCTCTATTTGCATCTCCAGTTTTCATCTACTATGGCTCTAACACTGACAACCACTGCAACTTTTTTCTCCCCACTTCCTGGGAAGGAGCAGCCTATGGTATCAGCCACCTCTTGGTGGTGGTTTTGGTCCCATCTGTCCTCATCATCCTCTTCTACCAGAAGGTCATCAAGTACATTTGGAGAATAGGCACTGACGGCAGGACTGTCAGGAGGACAACAAATGTTGTCCCAAGAACAAAAGTGAAAACAATCAAGATGTTCTTGATGTTAAATTTGGTGTTTCTCCTGTCCTGGCTCCCTTTTCACGTGGTGCAGCTGTGGCACCCACAGGAAACAGACTACAGAAAGAGCTCCTTGGTTTTCCTGGCCATCACCTGGGTCTCTTTCAGTTCTTCAGCCTCCAAGCCAATCCTTTACTCTGTGTATAATGCAAACTTCAGAAGAGGGATGAAAGAAACTTTTTGCATGTCTGCCATGAAATGCTACAGAAGCAATGCATATACCATCACCACCAGCTCCAGGATAGCCAAAAAAAATCACATTGGAATTACAGAGATCCCAGCTCCAGCTAAAAGTGCCACCAAAGACTCCATCTATGATGCTTTTAACAGAGAAGCAAAGGAAAAAAAGCTTGCCTGGCCTATTCAGTCCAATCCCCCAAACACATTTGTCTAGTTGGCTCCACTGCTTTGAAAAGTTGCCATGTACTCCCAGAATAAGGACCTTTCCCCCTCAGTTTTGAACCAATGTAGAGTTACATATTTTTAACACAGTTTTAGGGAAGAAAAAAAGATGTTTTATTTTATTAAATGCCTTGACTTTGATGTGTCCAGTCGATTTCTTTTCAGTTACAGTTTGCTTTTTGGAACTGCTCTCTCCAATCATGAGCATAAACTTTTTACATAAGAGAAAAGTCCTTACACACTTTACATAGGGAAAAAAGGGGAAGAAAAAAACACCACTTGTTTTTAAATCCCTGTACACTGGCTATGATGTATCAATGCATAGATCCTCCCAGAGCCAGAGCAGAGCAGAGAGAGGCAGGGGCTCCTCTGCACAGCCCTGTGCACTGTGATGGTAACACTGGCACGGGGAGGGGGGACACAGGCACCCACACAGTGATCCTGCTGAGGCTCATCTTCAGCTCTGCTGGCACGGGGCACGAAGCTGCAGGACAGGGGAGCATGGTGGGAGGTGTTGGGCTGATAGGGCAACTGAGTCAGTTCTGTAGATTGGCCATGGTGTATAAATGTACAGATCCACCCAAAGCCATATTTACTGAAAGAGATAGGCATCTACTTCATTAATAATAACTGGGCTGAGTTCATGTGTGCAATATTGATTTATTTTCTTAATTACCATACTATTGACCAGAAGTACAGTAGCACACCCTCAGAAAACAGGTAATTATTCATCCACAAAATGAGGTCAGCCCTACTGTCCAGTTGGTGAATTCCCCTCACTCTGCTGGATCAACATGCTCCCATGAGCTGGAACTGTGGAAAGTACAGCCCAGGGTGCTGCACTCCTCACCTGGCAAGCTGTCTTCTTACAACATCAACAGGAGAGTCCCACAGGGTTCAGACCAGAGTTCTGTCCATCCCAGTATCCTATTGTTGACTGTTGTCATCAGCAGGTGCTTGAGGATAAAGTGTAGGAAGCAAAGAAGCTACAGAGCAGTCTCCTGACTCCTTGTCCAGTCTCCAGCCATTGAGGCTAAGAATTAACACCCTTCACAGTGTAGCCAAAAAGTGGTGCCATTCAGTAAATCCAGAGCAGGTCCAGTACAGGCCTAGTGACAAAGTCCCAAAGATGGGACCAGTAGTCCCACACTGCTTACACAGGTCCCATCTGAACAGATTCCAGGAGAGTTTTGTCTGAGAATCAAGGATTTGACCTCTTTTCAGTTGAAGATCTCAAGCACTTTGTTCCAGTTCTCTATTCTCCAACAGCTCTGACAAACTCAGTAGATAGTGAACAGCTGATCCCCACCCCCTCTCTCTGTGCCGGTGCTGGGTTTGTAAACCTCTATTTTCTGTTATTTCTTTTCCATACTGAAGAGACTTATCCTACTCACTCATTTCTTGCACAGAACTGGCTCCAGACCAGGCTCTTCTTGGAGCACCCTCATGTAGCAGCAAGGGTATGGCCAAATATCCTCAAGTCCAGGCTGCCAGCAGGCATTTCACACTCAAGTCATCCTAAAAGCGTTGGAGACACTTTGACCCCAGGTGTTAAACTAGGCAATAGAAGACAGTGTGCAGGTGTCACCCACCCCTCCAGGTAGGCTGTCTTTTCAGAAGCTCAATCTCCCTGCTGTGTGTTTGGAAGAGAGATCCTCAGCCACAACCTCCTCACAGAGGATTATCTTTTTGTTCTGCTTTCGGAGCAAATGTGTCCTCTGCTTTCAAAGCTGGGTTCCTGTTTGTGCCTGGGGCCTGAAAGTGCTGCAGTTATGAAAGTTAGTAGAACAAGAGTACTACAGGGTGTATTTAACATGCTTAAGTATCTTCCTATATATCCAACACATACTAATTGCTGTTTAGCCTTGTGTGTTGGACAAGTAGAACTTCTGTGTTTTGATAGCATAAGCCTGTGATAGAGGCATTCTCTCAGGTGCCTCAGCTTCCTGCCCTTCTGTGGGAAAGACTAAAGCAGAGTGGTAAGCTGTGCCTGCACGAAACCCTGAAACACAGGCGCAGACAGTGGCTTTGGTGATCCTCTAGCACACACTGGAGCTCCACAATGCCTGCCTCCTTGCCAGTGTGCCTCTGCCCTGAGTGCTGCTTCAGGAATCTCTTGGTTCACAAGGTAATGAGAATAACTTTACTCTTTGCATTTCATCTGTGATGCTGTGGCTGTCCCTGCATCCTGCCTGTGCCAGCTCGCACAGAAGGGTGAGGAAACATTCGGAATAGACCAAGCAACACTACTCAGATAAAGGCACCCTGAAGAAACAAGCTTTAATGTGGGAATAGCCAGTGACTGCCTATGGAGCTTCACCTAGTTCTCAAGATATTCCTGCACCCCAGACAGGTTGGTTAGGAGCCTGGATGCTGACCACTGCTCCTGCCTGAGTACACATGTAAGTGAGGAGGAAATCAGCACGCAGACGTGGGCTGAAGCTAGTAGAAGTTACTAGGGCACGTTTGGCACCAAACAAACAAAACCTCCCAGTTCACAAACGTATCACAATCCCATCTGCAAAGAAGCAGTTCTGGGAGAGAGGACTCCTGGATCCCTAGCCCACCTGCTCCTTAGACTTAAATGTTTTATGTGCAACAACATGACACAGTACCAAGCATTAAACATTTTTTTTCCATTAAATGGACACCTCTCAAGTGGAAATTCCATCACTGCCGTTTCCTTTTGGTGTTAAGTGGCTCACACTTGGGAATTACTATTACAAACTGTCAAATTATGTCACTTCCTTTTTACTTCAGCAGAAAGTTGGATTTTTGGTTAAACATATTTAAAAAATTTCCAGCTGAGTGGTGGGGGTTAGTGAGAAGCAGAGACACACACACCACTTGAATCTATTTTTCAGCCAGCCTCCCAGAGGTGACAGCGAGGTGACTATCACACATAATTGGACTTAAGAGCTTCCATATGCCCAGTTAAGAATCCCCAGAGTTTTTTCAGCCTCCTCAACTCACCCAGCTTGGCTTCAGAATTAATTGACATTGATTTAGGAGTAGGTTTTCCAAGGTGTTGAACGCACGCCATCGATTTCACTGAAATTCTGAGTGCTCAGCCCTTCTCAATATCAGATCCTTCCTGTTTAAAAGAGCAAAAAGCAGATTTGAACTTTATTAAAGCCAGACCCACATGCTCAAAGGAAGGGTTATTAGCCCCTTAAGTGATTCTGTAAGTTAATGTCTTTATTAGCTGGCTCTCTTCAACCTAGAAAGTGTTGCAGAATAGGCCATCATAAATCACACAAGCTTTACTTGACCTGGCTTCTAGTAAAACAAAACACACTTACTGGCAGATTGTTACTCAAATGTCACCTTCTGGTGAGCAGTCTGAACTAAAACACAGATTTATTCTGCACTACTGTTAACATACACAAAGTCTTCTTTCAGTTTTCTCATGAAACCAGTTCCTGGATAAAATTCAGAAGTGGCATAGACAGCAGTAATTCCTTTGTGTTCAGCATTTCAACCATTTTAGACCAACTCTTGATTTGATCCTACCTTTGCAGGGGAATAGGGAAAAAAAAAAGATTACATCACCAAATAATTTATTCTTTCCTTATCACATGCCTGGTCAGACACTAGCTTTTTCACTGCATGTACAAGTAAGAGAGATGCTTCTTTTGTTTCTGTGGCTGGGGAAGGAGGGATTAATCAAGGACTTCATTTTTTGAGACTAATAAAGAGAGGGAAAAAGAGGTTTTACAGTAACAATTGTTTTAATCCATGTTACCAGTTACAGCTGGTGATAGTATTCCTGACAGACCAAGACAAAACTGTGTCAATAACAGGCACATTTGTTTTGTTTACAGGACTTATTTCATGCAAAGAGCATGATCCTGAAAAAAATGCAGGGTGAATGCAAGCACCCACAAGAGGCCATTCATCATTCTGCCTACGCTTTTTTTAGCACATCCACAGAACTGCAACTGTGCTCATTCCATGAGAGAAGTTCATGGCAAAGGGATTAAAACAGACAACCTTTATCATCCTTCTCCAGCTGTCAGTCAGCCTTTTTTATCTGCCAGGATGTGTAGACAGTATCAGCTCCATTAACAGCACCACCCCTTTAGTGGCACTGGGTTGACACGATGACAACGTTCAGAAGCTACCGCAAAGAAGACACAAGGTTAGGTAAATCCAGAAAGCTGAAGTAGTTAAACATACACAGCAATCCACTTGGGTTCCACTGGTAGAGCAGTAATTAAAAAGCTAATTGCTATTTTAATTCAGAGGGCAGGAAACCCCAAGAGTAAAGTAATGAGAAGTGCAGCTTGCTGAAGTGAGAAAGGTAAGTCTCTGTTCTCATCAGTAGGGCTCTGCGGTGGAAGCAAGCTATCACCTCCTGAAGGTTTATGCAAGTACTTGTCACTAGAGTAACTAGCTGATCAGAAATCTAAGCAATACCTCCTTCCCCTTTCTTTATCTGAGATCCCAGATATGATTCAAGGTTTAAGTGGAAAACTAACACTTATTCTATTTACTTTGATGAAACCCCTTCTGCCTGATGTTCATGAGACAAAGGCCCCTGGGTCAAAATCTTCTCTCTCCCAAATGCATTCAGCCCTACCAGCTCCACGGAGTGTTTCAGGTACATAAACCCAAGGGGAACTTCCCCTTTCATTTGAAAAGGCTGTCACTGGCACAAATGCTGGTCTAGCTGGAACCTTACAGAAATACAAGTAACAGAATAATCTAAATCTCAATGTTTCAAGTGAAAGAAGACTGACAACTTTGTGAGCAGCAGAACCACTTCAACATGTGCCCAAGATGTACAAGTGGGCAATGGCACTGCTGCCCGCTGCCACTGTCTGCTGACAGTTTTGGCTTCCTCCTGACGATACAGCTAAACAGGAGGACACTTGAACAACCTAAAAAGCGCTCTGGGGTGACCTGATATCAGCACCGCTTCCGCTAGGTTGAGAAACAAGAAGTGGCTCTTCTGCTGCAAAGGGTGATGATATTATTAGGAGCTTGCAGTGCAGAAGGGGTACTTCTCCTTGTGTTACTGAGAGCTCAAAGTGCAGAATGGCTATTCGGTGTGAGCTGGTGAGTGTGGTACAGCATGTGTGCAGAGGCAGACAGAAAGAGAAGAATAACTTGTATTTTTTTTTGAGTTCTCTGGATAAGGAGCCCTGGATGGCTTTAGCAAATAGCTTTTGAAATAGCCAGAGCACTCAGGGAAGAAAGGAGATTCACAGAGGACTCTCTGCTGGGAAAAAGGAATGCATAACAAAAAGTAAATTTCAAAGGGGAGAGGAAAGAAAAAGCCCAGACATGCAAAACAGAAAACACTGACCTAGCAACACAGCAAGATCTATGTTTGATATGGAGCAGGAAAGAATTGTTCTTACATCAGCAGGCATTCAGATCATGCCACATAAGGAGATGGTGAAGTTGGAGAACACTGCTGGTGTATGTTTTGCCACAGGAATACGCAGCATTGCTGTCGCCAGCACTGTACAACTCCATCAAAATGTATTTTGCAGGTTGCCATGAGAAAGAAGGTATGGAAAGTCACTTATCATAGCAAGCTACTTCTATTCCCATTGAACACCCTGTTTCATGAAAAAACCTTTTATAGCCCACTTTCAGTCTTTTACTCACAAATTTATTTCATCACTGCAACTCCTATCAGCTGCAGCAAAGCTAAGAATGTCACCATTATCCACCCTAATATAGAGACATCATACACAAGAACTGCTTGAAGCATCGGCTAATGGTAGCAGCATTGATTAAGCAAGTTATGAGCTACAGACAGCACACAAAAAAGCAGAGATAATCTTGCACTAGCCGTGGAAGCAGAGCTAACCTTGCACCACCTCCCAACTGCTTTTTATGCAGGAAAAAAAGAAACTGAAAGTCAGTTATTTAGAGGGTTTTTTTAATTAATTGTTGCTGAAAATCATTAGCTGAAGAATGACAGCATTTTATTGTTACAACTTAAAGTGCATAAGATAAAATACAAATAATGCTATAAATAATAAGAAGCAACAGCCTTTGCAGAAATTGCTTAAGGCAACAACTGCAACACTACAAATTCTGCTTCTGTATCTATATATACAATCCTATATGTCCCATAAATACAGCTTCAGTTGAATTGCAGTCCACTGATGTGCTATTTCAGTATGGGATACGTCAGATTTTACTGCACACTAGAAGCTTCTGTTTTCTCACACAAATTCACAGTAGAGCCATACAAGAAATTCAGTTATTGACAAAACTTAAGAGAAATTGATGCTCAGTTGCACTAGCAGCAGGACACTCACAAATTGGTGGTTTTCCTTGCTTCCCTACAACAGAGATTTCTACATCAACCAATCCTCTCTCTCATATTGTAACTCTTAAGCATAAGGAGAAGGACTAAGGTTCTTATTTCAGCTTTTCCTCTATTTATCTGCATTTTTAGACTAGCCTCAAACATTTGGTCCTTATATTATAACGGTAATTTTGTAGCTAATTACAGACATTGTAATTTTCTGGAAAGAATCAAAATGAACTATGATGCCAAATCTTCACATCTTCATGGGATGACAGGAAGACTTAGATTAATTACTGATGTAGATTAATCTTCACCCTAAAATGTAAAGGGGGGAAAAAAAAAAGGAAAAAAGTCAGCCACAGCACTCTCATAAAGCTAGTCAAGTTTCAGCTGCCAAGAAAGAGACAAGCTTTTTGCAATTTATCTAATACATTAAAAATCCCAAACATCTCTGATAGAAGTCTTTTGAAAAGCACTTAACACAGATAACTGACAAACATTTATTAACAGATTATGAAAGCAGACTCTGATTTCTTTTTTTTTTTTTTTTTACATAGAATTAGAAAAAGTTATCAGTGAATTGACAAGTTGAATCAATTTATCCACTTCACTTTTCAGGACCCTATGCACAAAGCATACATGCAGCATAAAAAGACAAGACTTATTGTACCTATTTATTTCTTTTTTAGGAGGTTTCCACTGTGGTAAATTCTCTAAAAGTATTAGTGTACCTGTACATGACTTACTCCATCATCATCAGTTGAATTCTCTTATTACACCCTCACGTAACAAAGTTCTAGCACTGTTGTAAACACCAGATACTACAGACAGGATTTTTTGAAGACCATGGATAGTTTCCAAGAGATACCCACCTTTAGCTGGGAAAATGGTTCTAGGTGACCATTAGATTTCCATGGCAAGTGGGAAAATGAAGCATTTCCAGGCTTATTTCCTTTCTTCAGTGTTTGTGAGAGTGAACCAGCTGCACACACTAACTGCAGGAGACATGAGTGGAAGGCTGTACCATCTTACACAGAGACTGTAACACTAAGCCATCCTCTATTATTTAGGGTAATATTTGAGACTCCTAGGCAAAGGACTTGGTTGTATCACTCCTAGGAGTCACCTCAGTGTGAATACTGAAAGCATTAAAGTATCAAATGAGCATGAACCAGAAATATTTCTGGGTAAGTTTTCAAAGGGAACTGCTAAATTTCAAACTCCAAAAAAAAGGACTCCCAGAGTTCCATCTAAGGCAAGAACATTTATAACATAAGTTCTGTGGCTTCCCTCACATGACAGATTGTGTTATCTAATTAATGATTGTTGCTGGGAATCCTACATTTTGTAATGACCTACAGCATCTAGATTAGGTTGGAAAATATAGTTAGTCTCTAACTATATATCACATATATTTTGGCTTGAAGGACAAACAAGGAAACTGTTTAAGATGATGTAGGCTGTAGTGTTCTTCCTCTCTCATCTGCACAAAGCACAAAAATCCTTTCAGAACATGGGTGCCACTGTTTTGTGGCACTATGGTGCCACAGAGCAGGGCTTAGGCTTGCCAAAGACAATCCTGTTAATTCCAGCTACTGGGATGGGCTGGCTAAACCAAGAAGCAGGGACCACCATGGTGGGGAACAGACGGTAACTTGCTCACCAAAATGAGAAATTCCATTTCCTCTATAGAAGAAAAATTAAGTCCTGAGAGGTTTTTGTTTGGTATCACAGAAGATGAAACAAAGAAAGAGTACAAGTGAAGTATTCCTGGTGAGATCAGAGCTGTGTTTGTCACATCTAGTGCTGAGTGGAGCTGTTCTGGTCACACACACTGTTAACTCCTCTGTGTGTTTTTTACACCCTTGATTTAAAAAGATGCTTAAGGATACACATAACATTTGAAATATGTTAATTACAATACACAGTTTACATATGAAACTAGAATGTGTAAGTCTAACCAAAAATAATATATGACACTTCTGGCATGATCACATTACAAAATCCAACTGCAAGGTTCACAGAGCATAGTTCTGGACACCTGGCCTAGGGATTTTTCTCCCCCCTTTCAGGGAATCCAGAAAAACAGGCACGCATTCAACACAGACAAAAATACCAAACTTACAGGTTGGCTTTCTTACTACCTTTCAGAACAAACTGCAGTTTAGAGTTTAAAATACCAGGTCAGGATGAGAAGGCAAGCCTCATGCCCTCCTCAGCTTTGTTTCAGTGCTACTCAACCTTCCAGAATCATTTTCCATGTCTGTGCAGTATTTCTAGCAATTGCTAAGTGCATGTGTGGAGGGGTCTACAGAATAAACTTACAGCCATGCCTTAAGGATTAATATATGTGTACTCAGAATAGAATTCTGAAAACAACTGTGGTGTACACTGAAATATGGCACTTCATTACTTTCAGTGCTTTCAACTAATCCTGAACTGAGATAATGCTAAACAGACCTCGTTAGATCAATAAAAAGAAGGCAACAGTCAGTCTAGTGAAGGCATTCATTACAATATTTATTCTAAGAAACAAAGAAGATACAGCAAGATTAAAAACTTTTCCATGCATTTCATAAAACACAGAGAAAGACAATGTCACAAACAAAACAGAATAAGCAAGCAAATGCCTCACTGAAAATCCCAATAGCTCCACTCTCCACATTGCAACATGTAAATGCAAAAAAAGCATATCCAGGATCTAAGGAAAGTGGCAAGTTACCTGTCAGTATCTGGGATGAGCCCACAAGACTTTTGCCATCACCTCTCATCATAAAACCAAACTGATGCAACTTGTTTTGCTTGATACCAGTTCTTGGCACTATTTTTGGCTGAGAAATCAGTAGAGCAAAGCAGAATTCATATTTAGTTGCTGTCTAGAAAAATACTAGGACCCAAAGTATAGGTAGATACAGAAAGATAGCAGGGCACAATGGCTGGGAGAAAAATAGCAGTTGTTCCACTGCTGGAAGCGAGGTGGAAGGACATGCTTTGACTATCTTACTGGGAGTATGGGGAGTGGGAGATAACATCCTGAAAAAGAAGTATGGGCAAAAGCAGTAAATATCTCTAGTACTGCTCTCTAAAGGTCCCAATAACATAAAAGATATGCTGCACTATAAAAGGATAATGAGAGCAATATCTTTATTTGGGTTACAAATTACATTACTATTATATTATTACTGAAAGTTTTTGATTCTGTTCTTTCTCCCTGACCTACAGTTCTCCACTTGGCTTTAGCAAAGCTCCTACAGGATCCTCCTCTTGCTTTTCTATTTTACAGAACCTCTCAGACTCCCACAATAGTTACCAACCACATCACTACCGACCACAATGCCAGTCTAATTCTGGGATCTGACACAAAAATAGGCCCTGTCTCTTACTGGGAATGCTCAAAAGCTGCCATAGCTGTATCTGGGGAGGGTGGTGAAAGGAAGAACAAGGCTCCGTTTACACCTATTACCCTCAAAAGTCCCATTCCATGCAGGCTTAGGAACACCACAGTCAAAGAGTTTCATGTTGGGAAAAGCAATGAGAAGACAGCGGAATGGGATCCTTCCCCCTGCACCTGGGAATGCATCCACTTCTCTCACAACAGCATTCTTCTGCTAGCTATCAAGCTACGTGCTGCAGTGCGGAAGGTTCTGCATTGGCCTCCTGTGAATGATGCACCATGGGGGAAGATTGTTATGTTTTTAAATGTGTTTTTCACACTGGTTTTTAAAAGCAAAGCTAGGAATTCCTAGTCCCATTCAAAAAAAAAATACAGTAAAGTGTCATCTAACCTGTAGCAGGAAATACAACACAATTAGAAGTCATTAGATATCCAATTGCCCATACTACACCTTAACTCTGTTCCTTTGCACGTATACATCAGGAACGCGACTTAGTATCACATGATCTTTTCACCTTTCAATCCCCACAAGAACCTCATTTCGTTCCCTGGACAAGCACAAATGAGGCAGAAAGAAGATTCCATAGGAAATCCCAAGTCCAGCATTTCTCACCTTTGAGTGCTTGCAGCTAGAATAACGTCTTTTTGATGCAGTTTTAAAGATTCAATTATGTTTCATGTGCTCCATTTACCTTTTATTACATAAACAGAAAATGCTCTAAAGATTAAGGTCTCAGGCTTTCGCAGGTCTCCACAGGCCTTGGAGGAACACAAAGATTGAATCTTCTTTTAAAATAACTGCCCAGCTTCCTAGCTAGCATAATTTCTGTGTACTCCATGTAAACATTACACAGAGTCTTTGTACTACCCACTAAGCTCTTTGCTTCAATCAACTATTTGTGCCCAAAAGCACATCCTTACGTTTCCTCCTACACCACAGCCATCCTCCTACACCACAAAAGATGTAACAAAATAAAAATTAATCACAGGCTGGAAACTTACAGGGGTTGGTGCTGTTTGCTTCTGTCTTCCCAGCCTTGGCAAGTTTGATCGAGTTCTGCTGTGCTTTGCCTTGCTCCTCTCCAGTTAGCAGGGCTTTTATTTCAGATGGGATTTTCCCTTGGTCCATCGCCATGCACCACTGCTTGTACTGAAATATGCAAACACATTAGGCACTAGCAAACTGCCAGGATCACATTAGCAGACAAAACAGAGCTGTAATCTCTACCTTCCGGTATAATCATTTAAGGTTCGAATTTGCTGGGCTGAAGCCTCTTACAAAACTACAGAGCACTAATGAGCTAAGCACGTGTCCATAGGTGCATACCTGGCCTCAGTAAATCCTGTTTCAGTCAATAATCTGCTACTCAGTGGCAGTACTAGACACAATACTGTAATTATTAAACAACATGGAACACTTTGTGCATTTTCTTGCTGATGGCATGCCAGAATACCGTTCCAGTTCATGGCCTATTAAAAACAAATATTTCACATGACTCTGGGGCTGATTGACTACTAAGAGGTCCTTTCTGATTGTGCAAGGCACAGTCAGAGCATGTGTGTCTTATTCCTAGCTCCCTCATCTTAAATTCTTCATTGGCAAACCCTGAAGCACACTGAAAAACCTGTGGTCAAGTAGGCTGACTTTCCACCCAACCCATTTTTAACCTGTGGTGACTGGCCCTGCCTATTCAAATAAACCTAATGCAAAGGCAAGGCAGTATCCTCAGCTTCAGTGAAATTTCAACGGCATCTCGGTATCACTGAGGAGCTGAGTCTGTATTTCCAGATGAAAACATTCTCTTTGGTTCATGCAGCTTATCTGGCCAAGACACTTCTCTTATACGTGCTGGAACACAGGACAGCTGTGCAATCATCTACACAGAGCATATGCTGCAAGAATCAACCTCCCTAACAGGAGGTCTGCAATGACACAGTGTGGATATACATCCCCCCCTTCATACTTCAACACCTCTTTCCACCCTCTACCTCTTTCTACCTCTGTCAGAGGTTTTCCAAATCAAGTATTTCAAAGACAGACTCATATGCAATGGCATGTTCTTTGCTTGCTTCCAGTTCAAAACCAGCAACCAGCAGATAACCTGCGACATGAGGTTCCTTTTCAACACACAAAGTAGGCAAACAGCTGAATGCATCTGTTACTGATGTTTTGATACCTCATGGCTAGCCAAATCCCACTCTCAGTCACAGTGATTTCAAGAACAAATGTCCATGAAGACAGGCCCAAAACAATAGTTAGATTAAATTCCCCTTTCTTACCATTTCAAGCTCTTCTCTGAGAGCACAGATGGCTCGCTCCCTGCTTGAAACCAGCTCTTCAAGGTACTGGTACCTCAGCTTCTTCCTGGCTCTGCACTCTCTTGCACTCTGACGACTCCTTTCAAGTTTTGCCTTCAAGTCTATTTTGGCTGGTTTACGACCTCGCTTGCCTGGTTTCTTTACTTTGCCTCCAACCACCTGGAAAGGAAAGGTACAGGAAAGATCCTGTTATGCAATGGTAATACTGTAACCATGTCATTGTGCCTACTAGGGATCTCAGGTAGAAAATCTTGCATATACCGTCACTGATTCTGAACAGAGGAAACAAGTGGGCTGTTGTATGAAGTTTTCAGTGATGCCATCAACAACAAAAGGGAGGGATATGACTCCATAGTTTAAATTAGTGCTTAAGCAGTCCTCTTGTAAATCACAGAATCAAAGAACCATTATGGTTGGAAAAGACCTCCAGATTATCAAATCCAACCATCCATCCAACACTGCCCTACTCACCACTAAACCATGTCCCCAAGCACCACCTCTACACATTTTTTGAACACTACCAGGGACTAAAGAGGGAACTCAGTTACTCTGAGTCCTACCTCTGCTGCCTCTATTTCAGTCATGTCTTCCTTCAAAACATTATTACACAGCCTGGAATATTGTCTCCTCACACCTCCTTATGCAACCTATCCAAGCATTCAACTCTTACCAATTTACTTACTAATTTAGATCTCCCTTTCAGAAATATAATACCTTGATTTCTTGTCCTATGGAGGGCAGATTTTGCAATCATTTCCCCCTCTTTGCAGCTCCTTTTTCACAGGTATGAAAGCTTATTTTCCATCATAAAAAAAGAAGTCTCCTCAATGTTTACCCTATGCTTCCCCACCCAAATATTTTACTGTTAACATGAGAGCATGGAACAATAGTGTCTTAAATATGGCCTGAAACTTAGTACAGTGGCCATCAGGTATTATCACCCTGTAAGCATTACATCAGCCACACACCCCACATCCCCTCTGAAATGAGGATTTCTCTTTATTTGCATTCTGACCACACTGTTTGAATGGAAGGGGTGTGGAGAAACACACCTAACACACAGACATATATATATAGAAGAATTTCACTGCTGGCTTAGTGTTCCACCATACTGTAATACTGTATACAGAAGTGCCTTTTTTCTAATAGGCAGCGTTCAGAATATCAGGGTTCATGACAAAAAAAAGGCATTGTTTTACTGTGGGATTCAATAAAATAAGTTAGCTTTGACAGCCAAAGTAGTAATTTGTTCCCCAAACTTAGCAGGCTGCAAAAAGCCACAGTGAATTGGTGCTAGATTGAAGTTTTAAAAAAAAAGAATTATAAAATTGAGCCTTTCCTTGGAAAGTGAGTCAACAATCACATGCCAACATAATCCTACTCTCTCTATATTGTCTCTCCTAATTATTCAGGAGTAACTGCCTCCCATAAGCAAATAGGAACAGTAAGTACCTAGTGGTCATCTAGTGATAATGAAACAAACACCACATTCAGAAAAGCAAAGGAATAAAAAATAAACCAAGCTCTTTTACAGGTGAACTGCTGAATACAGTTTGAATAATCCATTCACTCCACCAAGGTGCTCTCCTTAACATCTTTTAGCTCAGATACTACATTCAAAGTAGGATAAAAATAACAAGCTGTGGCCAAGGCAGGAAGAGGATTCAAAGGAAGGAAAGTGAGTGTCCCCTTTGGGGCATGAGAAGTGCAGCTCTGTCCTCTCACGGACCCACACATATTTATGCGTGGTGTGATTTATACTCCTAGCTCAGCAGCAGTTTGATATACAGACAGTCTTCCCTGGGGGACTGCAGGCACTCATAATTTGCTATCTATGATTACCTGCACTTGAAAGATTTCTGGCTATTACAGTACAGACTACAGCCAAAGTACTCCAGTTCTCTAAGACTTTTAGCACCTGAGGCTTTTCTGTGCCAGTGCAAGGTAGTTTAATGTCAATCTGAATTCAAGAGCTAGAGAAAGTCTTGTAGAGGCATACACTCCAGCTCTTAAAGACAAAAAAAAAGCACAACAAAACCAAACCAACCACCTTTGCCACTGAGTTCCAGGCCTCTAGAAAAGTGAGCTAGCACTCAAGGTCAGAGTGCCACCACACCACTAACAGCTGCATGAACAAAATAATAACTTGAGTCAGTCCCCACCAGAAGTCACGCCCTTTTACTGGAACATCAGGCAGGTGAACAGTTGCTACCACAGTTTCTCACAACCAGCAAGTTCAAGCTACTGGCAAACAGCACCCAACCTTTCCACAGCCATCATCTTGGGCAGGCACTGGCAATGAAAAGTGCTTGCAAGCAGCACAGCTTCACAGAAGTTAAATCCATCCAACACTACAATCTCACAAAGTTGGGGTTTTTTAAGGATCTGTTCCTTTAAAGCATCTTGTGTATATTTACATACAGCTGGTGCCCTTTTTAAGGTATGGGTCACATCAACACAGAAAACATAAAAAGGGCAAGAGAGAGCGGATTTTACACCAAAGATATCAAGCGAGCTCATAGAAACTCCAAGTTTAAAGGCAATTTTTATCGACAGATTGAGAGACATGGACATAAACCAGTTAAAGGCACTTTGCAGTCTGCAAGGAAATTAGATGCTGTTGTAGCCTGCTTTGCACACTGCAAATGCATCCTGGATCCACCATTTTCAATTAACTGCTTTTGCTTTAGTCACTCTAGAGAGCTTTCAACAGAGAGGTGTCATAATTGGTCTCCCGTCTCCGAGATCTTTTACCACTGCAGCAGCCCTGCACACAAGCTCTCATGGGAGGAGAGAGGCTTGTACCTCTTGGGTCACTGCTTGCCAATGCTCCAACCACCAGCACTACAGCACTAATAAAAAGCTTAACTCTGACTTTAAGCTGTTAGACTCTAACAATCTGCCTTCACATCATCTCAGAAAGACTCAAACTGTCTTTGTGGCTACTGGAGTTCCTCATACAATTAGGCATCGCCCTTGCACAAGTAGTTTGGGAAGCAATTTAACCAAATCCTGCATCCTTAACTGTTTTGTTTTTTTTTTTTACCAATATTTAGAAGCTTCTGCTGTAACCTAAAGCAATCCAGCTGGGGAGAAACAAGGCCTGATAAATCCTTTGCCACCATCCCATATTATCACACCTCTCTGGCTTCTAGTCATGTTTGCCTATTCAGTCACTAAGCTGATGGGACAGAAAGACAACAAAGCAGAAGTGCTAGCTGATGCTGAACATGGCAGGAGTCCAAGGAAAAAAAAACCAAGCAAGCAAACATGTCTTTATTCCCTTTGTATTCCTCCGGAGTTTATAAAGGGATGTGATCTATTAGCAGTAGGGATTTTTTTGTTGTGCAACGCAATCAAGACCTAGAAAAACATTAAACAAAATTTGACATAGAAATATTAATAATGACATTCATTCATCAGAAATCTGACCAAGCTCCTGTTTCAGTTCACTTAGGCTTCAGAAGAACAGAAAAACATACCTCCTTCCCCTTTTAATACAGTACTTAGATCATAACATCATTCTTGCCCAGCATTGGCGCAAAATTATTTGCCTTGGAATTGGAAATAACTGCAATTACCTGTCCTGATATATATTTGATGTTCCAAAGCTAGGCAGTGGTGAAAGCAGTGCAACTCCTTGTGCACAGCCTTTTGCTGTGTAGGCCTTCCCTAATACCAAGCACTCCCCAGAATGAAAAGGCTGTATTAACACCAGAGCAGGACATCAACAGAGGCTCAATCTGTGAATGTAAATGTGCCATACAAACAGTTTCTCTGAGGGTTTGATTTTTCAATCTCAGTTACCACCTGAAAACACTCTGACCTTACCTATCCAAAGGCTTCACACATTGCAAGCTCGTGGAAGTTTAGAAATAGCCAGATCTCGAGACCAACATCTTTGTCCAAGGCCCTGGGACCAGCCCAATGGAGAGCAAATGCTCTGAGCTGAAAATCCAGCTTACAACATCCACAGACTTTTCTACAAGTATAAAAGAATCTTCTTTTTTATTTAAAAGATGACATTTAAAAATATATTTACAAGCAAAAGATAGTCAACAACAAAGAACCAGTCTGTTCAAAGTTGAGAAACTAATCTGGAATGAAAACAAAAGCAAGAGATTGAGATCTACACTTAAAAGTCTGTTCTGTTGTCGGGAGAACTGGCTAACAAAAAGTTTTCCTAAGCTTACTTTTTTACCTCCCTTTGTATATCCAATACATAAGTAGCTGCCTTGAACTATCATGCTTTAAAAAAAGCTGTAAGACTGCACTTGCTATCAAATGAAATATAAATAGTGGTTGCCTCATCCTGACACAGCAACATGCAATGGGAAGAGCCCCTCCCAAGAGAAATAAGATCTCTTGAATGGAGCCATCAAATACTCAGGGCAACTTGCAGCCTCAGGGACTTGTTCTGAAAGGAACTGCAGCCATTCAAAGTAACAACAGTGAGGCCTTCCAGAACAGCAAGCACTTAATTGACTAGTAACAGCTATTTTCTGTAGAAGATACAAGGATCTGGTATCACCCAAAATTATTACTTAATACAAAAACTGATGAGATTACAAAGATTTTCAAAGTTTTCAGCCACACTGGTATAAAATTATAAAATGAAGTTAGCTCTGGGCAAGACTATTTTCAAAGCCACTGTCCTCGCAACTATCTCAGTAGAAAGTTCTAAATAAGAACATCACACTAGAAAAATGTAGTTGAGACTGAAGATAGAAGAGTAAATATTCAACTCTGCATTTTTGCTCTACTTAAACGGAAGACCTGTATCTCCAGGGATGGCAGTGTGCTGCTCTCATAAGAAAATGCAGGAAGATTTGAAGCACCAGCACCCACTACAAGACTGCAACCCAAGCTCCTACTCTAGTACCTTACCATTCGTTCAGAGTTGCTATTTACCGAAGAAATTCGGGGTGCCGGAGGAACATGATCCACACCAGCCCAGCCTTTGGCCCATGCCTGGAGCTTTAAGGAGAAGCCAGACGCAGCACGCAAGCGCTGTGCTCCATTGCGGGCAGCAAACAAGGAGAAAGAAGGGGACAACCCTTCCTTCCTGCCGGCTGCGACCAGAGGCCTTCGACAGAAGATTTCAGATAAGTTTACTTGGAAAGCCTTTAGCGGGAGCATTCACTTCACTCGCAGATTACCGTTATGAGGCTTTGTGGGGGTTTACCTAGCACACTTGCACACCGCTTGGAGCTTGAACCCGCAGGGTTAAGGCTCAGGAGGGTTACCCGAGCTCCCTGCACCAATGCACCGCCTCACCAATTTCACTCAGCTCCCAACCGGCCCCATACCCCGGGCGAAGCCCTCAACCCCTTACCTTGCTGTCATCCATGTGTGCCACCGGCCACGCTCCACCGGAGCCGCCGCTCCCCTCCCCGACGCGGCAGACAACAGCACTCAAAGCAAACCAACACCGCCCTCAGCCATCGCCCGCCGCCCTGTTTGTTTACAGCCACGCACTAGGAAGCGGAGGAAGCGGTGTGTGCTGGGAAAAGCAGACTTTGCCCGGCCCCGCCGCCTTTGGCCACCGCCGAGGTGGCGGCGGGAGGAACTACAACGCCCAGCAGGCGCCGTGGGGCTGAGGCGATTCCTCTCCACTTCCTTGGGCGGGAAAACTCCATTTCCCAGAAGGCTGTTGGGGTTGGCCTCCGTTCGCGCCGCCCATACTGTTCCCGCCCTAAGGGAGGCTGGAGTCTGTCTCAGCTCAGGGGGTTGCGGGCGCTATTCCTTACCTATCTCATGTCTTCCGTGGGCGCGAGTGTCGCTTCTGACTCTTGCACAGGCTCCCTTGAGCTCTGAGCTCTAATTTTAACCCCAATCTTCCCTGCCGCTGATGTAACCAACGCCAGTGCCCCCTTTTCCTTCGTGTCCAAGCTAGCCGGCCTGCCTGACTGCGGCCCTGCACCGCAGCAGCTCTGGCGATGGTTGGAGAGCCATCGAGGTTCCAGCTGAGCAGCCGCTTGAGCATTATGCAACAACAAAACCACAAAACCAAACAAAAAACCCAAAACAAAAACAAAACCCCGAAGTTTTCTGCTATTGTTGGCTTTGCTTTGCCCTTAAGAGTTCCTGAAGACAGAGCTGAGTCTTCCTGGTCGCCTGGATGCTGCCTGGTGAGTAGAGACTGAGGTCCTAAGCCACTTCCAGTCTGAAGCAGCAAACTCTTTGAGCATTACCCGTTGAGAATACCAGGTTTCCCCTCTTTTTCATGTTGACACCTACCAGAAAAGGTTAATGTTGAATGCTTTTGATGCAAAGCCAAACAGTGCACGTGTGCCCCCTACATCTCCCTTGAAATTAGGCCCCTGCTTGCTAAAAGGATGCTTGTAGCTCAGCGAATTCTGTCATTATGGTCCGTGTTTCAAGTCTGCAGTGAAATCTGCAGCTAGCCATGTTTCATGTTGCTGCATGTTTCTTTTTATTCATGCAACTCTATTCACAAGAGTTTCCCATGACTTAATCGCTCTTACATGCAATTGTTAGGGCTAAAGGCTTTGTCATGGGATTTTCCCCCTGAATCACAGACCTTCCTCTTAGAGGGATATGCTTTCTGGATGGCAGAGACAAAGCACTTTTATAAGCTTTCTTTTGTTTTTTTTTCTATAAGCTTTATGCTTTTCAGTTGTCAAAGACAAGGCAGTTCACACAGTTTCCTATTTGCCTGTTCAAAACTGATGTATCAGTTATTGAAATTCTATCCCTGAAAAAAAACAAAACCAAAAAGCAGGAACAATCAGTATGTTGAGCAAGAGGCATCAGCTAATAAAGTGGAAGGAGTAACTCACTATTAACTTGCCTAGGTTGTGTCTTGTGATCCCTTCCCCCATCTTTGTCTTCATACTCTCGAAGAAGGTGGTGAGGTGCCTCATACCACCTTTGGCACTATCCTGGGGCCATAAAGCTAGCTTTAAAAGCCAGTTGGGGGTTTCCCTGGTGAAGGGAAATATTGAGTGGCAAAGAGCCAACATAGCTTACTTAGGCAACCCTCTGTTGCAACATGAGTGGAGGAAGGAGATTAGACAGAGCCCTGATGCTGATTCAGAATGGCCGCAATCCTTTTAACCAGAAAATTAAAGTTACAGCTGCATCTATTCCTTCCACTAGATTACCACACGCTATCCAAACTGTTTTTTATCACTTCAGAAACAGAGCTTTCACCTTCTGACCAGGATAAACACAAGTTCCCTGCCTAAACACTCAAAAGCTTCCATATTTTAGCACAGAACATCTCAAAATAAGGCATTTCAGCCTGCTCTTCCAGTGTGGCTATGGTGTCCTGGACGACTACAAACATGCAAATTGAATGGGTGTCTGTCAGAAAGAAGAGTTGTGAATGGAATTGAATATTATATATACAGCACACAGGGTTATGATGTTTTAAACTGATCTTAGGAGCTAGAAGAAAGTACCTTAGAAGGCATCTAGTGAACTCATGGACTCATGGCCTGACCCAGTGGGGCTTTTTTTTTCATGTTGTCTAACATGTAACCATTTTGACCCCAGAGACTCACAAGTGAATTGAAATTTTTAAGTAAAACTTCTTTGGTTAAAGTAAAGACAGATGGTCTGTGTATTAGACCAACTCACCCTCACCAGCTGCAGGTTACTGTTTTTCCAAGTACATGATCATTCCTAAGTGATTTTCTGAGACATGCTGATGGTTTTATTGCTGAGCCATGGTGATGCACACTAAGGGAACACTATCTTGTATTAAACCCAAACTGTTGGCAGCTCTCTGCTCAGGTGAATTATATTTATGAAAAGAAGGGTTGTGCTTCTGAGATCCAGAAGGACTTGAGGTGTATAAATAAAATGAGCTCAGTGATCAGGCAATAGTTTAAAAACCATTGCTTGTGTCAATGTGACTAAAAGGGATCTACTACTCATGGGGTGATTTTGGACCATGTGCTTATGTTTGCAGTGATGTCAACACATCCCAAAGAGGTGTTTATTCTCTCTGGAATGGTGTATCTTCTAATTTGGGCAAATGGAAATCTGTTCTTCTAAAAGCCTGCCTGAAAGAATGCAGTTAAGATATTTTCTTGTTTGTTTTCCAAATGTACCAAGGTACCTGTTGCTTTAACAGGGATGCTAACTCATTTGCTATGAGTAAAAAATAATGCAAGAATAGCCTGTATTTCAATCCCTTGGGGTTTTTTTGTAGAACCAATGAATAAATTGCATTTTCCTATAGCCTTTAATCTGATATCCAAGAAGCATTTCTGAAAGAAATCTCTGAAAGACCTGCTAAACACATGAAGAGCACATGGCTAACAAGCCTAATACAAACTAATCAGTGTTTAAACAAAGCACAGCACACTGGGATCCTGAGTAGTGACTACTTGCTATACACTGTATAATTAGATGTTGATAAGGGATTTGCTCTCCTGTTTGCTGAATGTCTTGCTTTGTTACAAGATGGGTGCCTTCTGTGGTTACACATCTACAATCAGAGTTCTTCCTGTTTAGCTACTGCAAATTAACTTCTTAAGTAAAATGCACTGAAAATAAATTAATTCAGAATAATCAGCTCTTGTCCTGTGGATACACACACAGAGAAAAGATACAGCTTTACCAAGCCAAACTGAACTTTCTAGAGAGGCAAAATCTTGAAACAGTGCTCATGAAGCTTTTGTATTGCTGAAGGGATAAACTATTTGCAAATTTAAAAATTGCATGAATATCCTCATGCTGTACTTGGAAGGAAGCTACTTCATATTTGCTAGCTAGTAGAAGGGAGAAAAATGACAGATGCTCCCATACTTCACACATGTGATTGATAGTTCCAAATAAGGTAAGAGAGGAAAACTAGGAACAGTTCAAACAGGCTTTTGAATAACATGGATTTCATTTACACTAAGTATAAAAAACTAAGAAGCCAAAAGACAAACTGATCACTGATTAAGATGATGAAGAGTGGGTTAAAGTTCAACATGGTGTGCAAGTGAATAAAATTTAATCTTGTTCCGAAACAACAAACAAACAGAGCAGCACAATATGCCACGTTCAGGAATGTGAGAGCCATGTTGTATCTGGCACTCAAACAACAGAGAGTTATTGCTGCTGATATGGTAATTGCAGAGGTACAGAAAAAAAGTGGGTGGATCATGTGAAATTCATTAAATACTTGAGGTGAACTTACAGCAGGATTAGTCTCTTTCTTTTAATTGTGTACATTGATCTCTGTACACAGCTGGTTTAGTAAAAAAACCATATTGTTCATTCTCAAGAGGTTTAAAAATGTACTTCAGCTCCGTGTCATTTTTTGTTCTGAAGATATTTTGCTACACACTTCTCCCCTTTGGCCTACGCAAGCAAATATGCCTGCATATGCATACCTATTAGAGCCAGCCAAAAACTGCTGCCTGTGGCTGGCCATGCTAGTAAGAGTATTTCTGGTTGCTTTCCACTACATTTTAAATCATTTGAAATGGTTTTGTCCAGATCCAGGTTGTAAGGCGCAGGCTGTGCTCACTCTCTAAACATTTACTAATCTAAGTCTGATACTGTGGTCTCGTTCAAGGGCACAAGCAAGGTTTCTGCAGTTTGAGCACAAAATGAAGGACTCCTATGGCAAGCTGGATCTGCATTGTAACTGGGTCAGAGGACTTCCATGATGACCTTGACTACTTTAACAAATGCCATTGTGCTCCATGTGAAGGGTCCGGTCATCAAACAGTGCTTTGCCCTGGTCTGCACCGCTCACTTCATCTTAAGTCAGCATCATATCATCTAGCTTCTGTTTTGCAACTGGTTCAATGTATTGGATTTCCTAGTGTTGTTGTAACTGCTGATGAGCCTTGTATTTGCACTTAACAGAATCTGGTCATGTGAGCAAATGTTACATCCAGAATCAAAGGCTTCACCACAAAAAGTGTTCTATTAACTGGATGTAAATCACAGACATGCTCCTGGATTACACAAACTTGTTTGCAGGGCTATTTTAAGGCAACAAGCAAAATAAGCAGCAGGTTATTGGGAGCTGGCAGGCTGCCTGCCTTGCCCACCCATACAGAGGAAATACATTCAGAAAGGTACACAACAAAGCAGCTCCCTGACCTGCCTCTCAAAATCTTCCTGACACCTCTCAGAGCTCCCATTCCACCAGTACCTCTTGAAAAAAAACACCGCTTTTTCTCTTCCCTTGCCTACAATGTTCCTCCCCCTGGCCAACAATCTACTTCACTTCTCTGAATGAGCCTTTGCTTGAATTGGCTGAGCTGGCTGACCTTTGCCAACAAACATGTCCATGATGGCACCTGGCAGTATTTACAGATGGTGATGATCATGATCAGTGAGCATGGGTCAGATGAAGGGGGCAGAACAATACCAGGTAAAACTTTTTCAATGTGCCTGGAACTACCAGGGTTTGATTCACCTGAGCAGGTTGTTTTTAGAGCAAATTACTTTTAAGCATGTATTTACAAAAGTAGGCTAATCAAATTTTACATTTCACTTCAGTGAGGTTGCAAAATTTTGCCTCTCAAGTGAACCATGTGTCACCCAGTAGAAAAGTGCTCTTTATTAACCAACTTCTACAATGTCAGGTATAAACATTAACCATGGAAGCGATGAATCTATACAGAGATGAAGAGCTGTTTGCTAAATGTCCACTTTGATTGCATATATACAGCCCTAAGCTGACTTGTCTTATTCAAAGAAACATCAGGCCAAAGCACTGTAAACTTCCTTCAGTGAAATCATTCCCTTCTCTCCTTCTCCCTCTGTTTTTCTTAATGTCCTTTAAATGTCTAGCTGTGTCAGGCAGAAAAGACCCTATTGCTGAATCTGTGTTGAGACTGCTATGGAAAATTTTCCCCTGACAGTGTCAGAAATGTTATTCAGAGTCCCTCAGATAGCTACAGCATTCTTAAATGGAATACAACTCACCCTTTTCCCCCTCTAATGTGTTCAGCAGACAGGTGGCAACCCAACTGGTGGCAAATTCCTAAGTATTTATATCCTTTAACTCTCAAATGATATGAACAAGTAATAGGAAATGTCATGCACTGAGTATATGAGTAACATTCCCATTAATCGATATTCCAAAATAAACTGGATTATTATGTCTGTTTGCACTATACTATAGCTATTTGCAGATAGATGTACTGAAAGACCAAGCCTGATTCTTATCAGCTCAGCTCCATGTGGAGATTTAGGGGCAGAATCTCGTTACAAGTTCACTCCTCACCCCCACATGCTTTGGCCAGGCACGCGACCAAGCTGCAATCGTCTACCTTCTGGTGTCAGCCAGACTTGGGCATAAGCTGGGTCTCTTTAGCTTGGAGAAGAGGAGACTAAGGGGTGACCTCAGTTATGTTTATAAATATGTGAAGGGTGGATGTCAAGAGGATGGGGTCAGGCTTTTCTCAGTGAAGCCCAGTGGCAGGACAAGGGGCAATGGCTGTAAGCTGAAGCATAGAAGGTTCTGTGTGAATACAAGAAAAAATGTTTTCCCGGTTCAGGTGCCAGAGCACTGGCACAGACTGCCCAGAGAGGCTGGGGAGTCTCCTTCTCTGGAGACATTCAAGACCTGTCTGGACACACTTCTGTGTGACCTGGTCTAGGGAATCCTGCTCTGGCAGGATAGTTGGATTAGATGATCTTTTGAGGTCTCTTCCAGCTCCTAACATTCTGTGATTCTGTGATAATTTTCAACTGAGTTAAGAAGCTACGAGGCAGCACAGATACACTCCTGATCCAGCATGTTTTACAGACAATTGGGATTTTTGAAAATGAAGTCCAAATAAACCAAACAATGTGAGAGCAACTCACTTAATATCTGCTATTGAAAATAATCTGCAAAGAATAGGTAGTTCCAGACAGGTTGAAGTTACTGCTGTATAGCAAAAATTCTCACCATGTAGAAACAATCTGTGAAGGCAAGCACCCTGAAGAAAATTTACCTGCAACGCTTTTATTTGGTGGGCACTGTAGGGCAACACATGCATGATCTGTTCAGCACATCTCAGCTTTAAATCTCCTGGTGCCAGACAGTTTGTGGTGTGGTTGCATTTGCACTTGCACTCCTCTCTGAAAACAGTGTGGAGTCTATGGAGATGTTCCCACCAAAATATGCTGAAGTTCCATAGGAAGCATATACCTGTTTAAACGTCTGTTTGAAAACCAGAGTCTCAAACCCCTTGAGTATACCTGGATAAGCCACTGAAAACAAAATAAGTGCCTTACTGAACAGGATAGGGTTGTACTGGCATCCTCAAATGCAGAAAAGACAGGTATCCTTGGGCCCATACTGATGACAGTCTGTATTTCATGGAAGTAATTAAAAAATGATAAAGCTCCTTGGCATTATAATAATTCATAAATATTTTAGATGACTATTGCTTTGTCTTTGTATGTTTTTGGCATATGAAGTTCATAGTTTGGCTGCAAAACTGAGAAGAAACAAGTGAATGATACAATACACCTCTTTTACAGCACTCTAGAAGTATTGAGGAACATTTAACTGGAAGTAAATATATCTTCTGCAGCTCCGGTGTCAGTTCATGGACAGCTATGGAGAGGGAGGTATGTAATTGAGATTAAGACTCTGGGATTTTTAAAAGATATGTTTACATATGCATTTGTTTACTTACATACACATTTGTTACTAGGGATTTTGTTGTTGAAGGATTTCATACCTTAATTCCTTTGATTACATATATACACCCTTGACTCATTTTGTTCCAGGGCCTTTTTCACACCCCTGCTGATGTGAAAGGGCCTCTAAATGGATGTAAATGTAATTGGCTACCATAAAAAGGTCCAATTGCTAAGCACAACAACAACTTTTATTGGTTCAATAAAATCCAGAAGCCATGTTGCATCACAGGCATGCTACAGAGAGACAAAGTAGAGACAGAATCCGAGTGTTTTTAATAGCCACTGAGATTAACCTGGATCAGTTAAAATACGTAATATATTATCATGTGGTTATTATAGAGTCTCTCTTCAACATAAATTTTAACTTGGTTGTAAACTTTAACTGTGTGCATGTTACTTCAGTAATTTTTACAGTATAAATTCATATTTAATAGCCTGGCTTTATAATGTTTGGTTTAGCAATAATGAGATCAACCCTACAGTATCTGTATTTTTAAAGTACTGACTTATACCACACAACCAAGCTTCCTCCTGAAATGTCTTTGCTCAAAGAAACTTATACACTGAAATGCCATAATAATGGCAGGACTACCTTAATGTTTGGCAGAGAAATTTCCAGACAGGGATACTGATGCACCGAGATTTCTCGGTGTAAAGTAAGGATACAAGATACAGGAATCATGACTGCCCACGTTATACCATATAGTAATTTAGGTTGGAAGGGACCTCTAGAGGCTAGCTGGTCTAACTCCATGTACATGGCAGAGCCAACTTCAACATTAAATCCAACTCCAAAGTTGGATCAGGTTGCTTAGGGCCTTGTTCATTCCAGCACTGACCACCTCCAAAGATGGAGAAGCCACAGCTTCTCTAAGCACCTGTTCCAGTGTTTGACCACCCTCGTTGTAAAGAGCTCTTTTCTAATAGTATTGGTTGGCAAACATCAACCTAATGACTGTCAAAAGGGGTAACTCACTCTACTTACGTTGGATTAGCAAGCTGAATTGGCTTAGGTTGTGTTGTAGCAATGCCAGATACACAGCAAGGAAAGTGTCAGGAGCTCACATTAAGAAACAGAGGGCAGGAAGCTGTGAGCTAGAGCATCTCCTTTTAGCATCAGCAACCTGTTAGATGGGCTCAACCAAGTCATCTGCCTGCATCTTCTGAAGCTCTGCACACCCCTGCGGGTAGGGACTGTCACTGACACATTGGTTCACTCTTTGTCTGCCGATTGCTGGGCATCCTGTTCTCATGTTGACCTCTCCTCTCCAGTTGTGCAAGCCTTTGTTCATTCACATGCTCTAAACCAAATAGGGGACCAAGCTCGTCTTTCAGTGACATCCAGCTGATAGTGTTTGTGCAACTGCATCCTGCTCTCCTGCTGTCACTGTAAGGTAAGAAGGTATTTAAAATGAATCATTGGTTATAATAACTATTTTTCTTAAACTGTAGCTGACATCATTTCATTGTAAGTCCTAGTACAAAATGACAGATGAATAAACATACCACTTCTGCAACTTACTAATTAGACAGGCCCTTCTGACAGGGATTTCTTTTTCCTTTTGTATTCTGAAACTCAAATTGCATCTAGCATTTTTCCATAAATGTCTCTATGGACTGGGTCACCAAAGAATTAGTTCTCATATGTTCCTGTCTAGGAATTTCTTCTGAGCTTATACAGTTGCCAAGAACTAATGTCTTGGAAAGTCATGTTCTTTACTCGAAATTTCCCCTCTTAAAAAACCTTCTGCCCATTTGATTTTGCAATATCCCATTCAGATGTTAAATGGTCATGAAGATGCACATTCTTCAGCATAAGTTTAACTGGAACTCATCATCATCTGATCAGTGGCTTGAGGCAATTTTTTAATGACTAGAGAGCCAACAATCCAAATTTATATCTGAGGCAATTGGGTGCAGCTTCAAATAAGTCATGAGAAGTGTGAGGCAGACTTTCATGTAGAAAATAAAACATTGAAGTTGCAGCCCTACGCTTTACCCTCACTGATCTTCTCTCCATTTTGCAGGCTGAACATAAAGCAGGGGTTTAAAGATTTCTGTTATGTTGATGATACTTCCCATGGCTACAAGGAGAGCAAATGGCAAACTGCTCTGAGGAAGAAATGTTCTTGCAAGGTTTTTGAACCCCACACTGTAGAGCTAAAGGAGTTGTACCCATGACCAATATAGAGAAGACAGCTTATTCCTGAGCATCGGAAGGGTAGTCATGAGGGCAGTATAAAAATAAGCAAGCAGTACTTCACCTCACCTCCACCTTAGAATTTTGAACTCAGGTTGCTACTAAAATAAGCATATTCTAACCTTGCAGCCTAAAAAAAAAAAAAAGGAGGAAAAAAAAAAGACAGGCTCTGAAATGTTCACCTGCTTCTTTTCCCTGTAACTTGATATTTTCACCTGTCCTTCTCAGCAAACTCTGCTGTCTGTTGTTGACAATGGGGCTGGTACCAGACTAACAATTTTCTGACCAGTGCATTCTCTGAGTTAAAAGTCATTTTACTTCAGAGTTAAAAGTCATTTTTTCTATGAATGTTTTTACTGTGAGGCCAAAATATTGATTTTCTGGGTGTTATCCACTTAAAGGTTTATATGAATGAAAGCTTTTAAATGCAGGTCATTGTGGTGCTCATGCCCTTCTTTCCCACAGCAACAACAAATAGTAATTAACTTGATTTTTTTCCCTTTTAAAAATGAAGGGGTTTTAATTTCCATTATGCATTTGTCTGTCTTTTCCTTTTTTTGCTATGAGGCTCTTTTTATCTTTTAAGTACATTTTAGTGATTCCACAGAAGAGAAATCCATCTCTTTCACAATTTGTTTGAATAACAATACTCAAATTGCATCTTAAAAATAGAAAATAGAAACCAACACAGCAGATCCACAGGGCTTAGGATATCTCTAGGTATCAGGAGCTGTTAAAGATAGGCAGAAACAACAAAATGGATTAGAAGAAATGTTGAAGAGTCTAAAACTTGTCAAAAAATTTCCTCTCCTTTGTACCTGTCTTGAAAATAAAAATATTTTAAAATAAATAAATAAACTGATCTTTAATACCATAGGTTATTTATCCACTGCCTACAATCAGACCTTTACATGAATTTCCTGATTCTGAGCTTATTAGCTTGCTACCAAGACAGTAGCTTTGTACTTAGTAGTTTATGTTGACCCAGCTTACATTTCAAATATCACAGCCTTGGAGCATTTTATGGATGCTGTCCTTTTTCATCATATCCTTGGTAATCCTAAGAAAATATTTCATTATCAGAAAAAAAAAAGTCTAAATTATATGTAAGGTAGGTAATTAATGTACTCCCACATTATTTAAAGTATTCAAGTAGTTAAAAAGAAGGATATGAATAGTCAAAGACCTCATCCACTTTATATTGCCCTCATAATAAACACAAATACATTTTAGTTCTGATTCATCATCAGCCACAAACAAAACATGAACATACAAAGCTACTCTCCAGATAGTATAAATTGGCATAGCAACTTAAGTGTTAGTTGAGCAATGATGATTTACACCATCTGTGCTTACAGCCCACTACAAGTTGGTTTCAATACAAGTACACCAGCCTACAGACTAGCAGTGAGCAAGAGCTAAAAGAGAGTAGGTGAGTGGGGTGTTTATTGTGATAGTTATCTGAATTTCTGGAATGTGTTTGTGATTTTGGTTTTTAGTGTGTCACTTATTTTTTATTGTTGTTCTTTAAATATTTTCTCTTGAGATATACAGAAAAGTGAGAAATGTTACTAGCTAAGATTCTCAGTTGCTGTAGATTTGTCTGAACTTGCTGTTTCTTGAGAACAGTATTTCATTATTCTCTTTCCTGATGACAACATGTTATTATGGTCCTTTTCTGTAAATATTATTTACTATGATCTCCAATTTCAAATACCTTCTCAAAACTTAATCTTGCTGTTTCATACAGAAGTGGCTTAACCTTCGAAACAGCTGTGGTTTTTTCTGTGTAAGATGATTAGGATTGATCAACAGCCCCAAAGCTTTAGAAAGCCCATCCATAGAATCAGAAATTATTAGTACTTCTTCCTTTGTCTTCTCTCATTCTCTTCTGTTGTTATTTCATTTACAGCATTTGTGTGTGTGTGTGTGTGTGTGTGCAGCTGCAAAAATCAGCTAACAAACTTTTGTGCAAGTATTTAATTTTATTAAATGTGCCTGCTCAAGTGAGTAAAAAAAGCTACTGTTTATTTGGAGAGATGGAACTGAGGAGGAGGAGGGGGATGAGCTTGTGGTTTGATCTGGCATTTAGGAGAACTTGGTTCAGTTCTCTGATCTGCAACTGGCTTGCTACACTACCTTGAATGAGACTTTATCTCAGTAACTCATTCTTACATCCTTAAAACATGGTGTCACGATATCCTGTCCCACAAAAGATGTACAAATAGAAAGGCTACTCAGAAACTATAGAAGGATCATGTCAGCTCCTACTGAGTAGTGGATGTCAGATTTAGGAAGTAGAGAGATACAGGGGATCCAACAGCTAGTGCTCTCCTTCCTTTTCCTCTGTACTTTCTGGTGCTCCAACTCTTGTAATTTTCTCTTCCACTGCTCCAAATCATCCACTGTTGTCCTACAAAGAACAAGAATATTGCTCCATCTTGTCTTACATTCCTCCAAGCTCAAAAACACGTATCTACATGAACCTAGACCTCTTCACTTGCATACTAACTCCAGCTTGTTTGATGTGATATGAATCTGGCAGTCCTAGAGAATCTACAGGGAAGTAGAGGTATGAAAACTACTTACAGTGACAAACTAGTGAGGCTGTTCTCATTTAAGCCTTTTTAAGAGGCATAGAGCTTCCCAAGGTCTGATGCACATGTGGAAGGGAAGAATGGGGTGATACTGGTTGTTCTCAACTCACTGGTTTCCCCTGAGCATTGCTACTCTGCAGCCTGCATATCTGATGCCTGCATTTCTCACACTACTGAAATTCCTCCTCTCTAGACTGAGTTCTCTGGTCTCTGATCTCCCATTGATCTCCACCTGCAAACTTTTCTCTTCTTTCTGCTCTTTCTCCACCCTCAAGCCTTACATCTTCTATTCCTACTGGATTCCAAACCCTCATGTTCCCATTGCTGCTCTCCCACAAACCTGCACTGTTCCAACAGCCATACCCTGCTCTCTATGCCAACAAAGCTAGTAGCATCTAAAAATGTTATGGCTGTTTCAATGTGGGTATCTCAGCAACCCTTCTATTTTTAAATGCCCTGAAGAGCTGTCAGCAACAGTTATGTCTAGTACAGCAGTTTGCTCTGAAAGCAGATTAGGCCAAACTACCCACTGTCCCTGAAGCTGCCCATGAAAAAGTCATCAGCTCACTTCCCATCTGCTGGCTTGGGGTTCCTCTAATCCATTTCAGCTGAAACAAACCAATTCAGCTGGCATCTACTATTTAAACTGCTTAGCTGCTCTGGGTGACTTTGGCTGAAACAAGTTTGGGAGGGATTGAGCAGCTTGCAGGTAGGTAGAAGAGGTGGTAAACTTTGGTAGAAGACAGCAACTGGGAGCTCTCTGGGAATGGTAACCTTTCCAATAACCCCCCTTCAGCCCTTGGAGGAAGTGAGCATCCATGAGGGGATTTTAAAGCATGGTAAATTCTGGGCTCTGATTTAAATTCTCACTTATTTCTCAAGAGGTTCCTCTGGCAAACCGCTCCTTTCCATCACACAGAAAACAGGATGACAGTACTCAGGCCATCATTCATCTTTCCCCTGTTTAATCACTGCTAACTGATTAACCAAGTGAAGTGCTACAAATCCTTTAAAAAAAAAAAAGCTAGCTAGCTTTTACAAATAAATAAGGAGAACCTTTGTAAACGAGGTGCATGACCTCCAGCTCCTGAGAGTACCCTTTTAATTCCACTCCTTGGTCCCCCAGCAGTAGGAGCAGTGAGGGGTGACACAACAACAGCCACTCCTGCCAGAAGCAGGAGGAGAACTGCTAGGACATGGGGGAGTGTCAAAGTAGGAGTGCTGTTGCATAGCCTGCTGGATAGCCAGTATAATGTCTTTTGGCCCTGTTTTGCCCCGTATAGACACTTCAAGACTTCTTATCTCATGAGCTTGATAAGGAGGCTCAAGAAACGGAGGCTAACATTAACTCTTTCAGTACCATTTTGCCAAAAAGGGGCAATGAGCACCGAGGCAAAAAAAAATCTGTTGCCAGAAATGTAGAAAAATATGTTTTATAGAACTGACAGGCCCTTGAAAACCTGGGGAGGGAAGGTCAGCAGCTATGGACACCAGCTAAGTCAGGCAGTCCCTCTCTCAGGTAGTTCAGGTGATTACCAAACTAAAGCCTGCATGGGCAGTTCAGATCATTTCCAGGAGCTTGCTGTACAAGTGGCAGGGATGAACGAAAGGCTTTCAAGGGAAAAAAAAGAAATGTTAATCTGGAGTTAGACTCTGACATGCAAACGAGTTACTGCTCCTTCACGAGTGACCACCTGCCAGCTGAGGCATGTCAGCTGCCAACACATGCACGCTTCCTCCATTGCCAACAGGAGGTAAAGGACACAGCCGCTAATCTCAATGAAACGAGGTCAGATGCTGCCACATTTGAGTCCTCCAGACTTCTGTTTGTGTCTTCAGGTTAGCAACAAACTTGTACAGTTTCACTTGGCAGTGCTCTCCCAGATCAGACTCTCAGCTCAAGTTCAGCTGAAAATAAAAAGTTATTCTTAGTAAGAACTTCAGTCTGCAGGAGTTAATTGTGATATCTCTGTCGCTTAATTACATCTTTTATTACATTAAGAAAAATAAATATCCTGAATTTGTATTGAAAAAGCTTTAACTTGCTTAGACTTTTTTTTTTCAGCTAAAAATAAAAATAGTGCAAAAGGATCACAAGTCAAGTGCTTTCAGTCTTACAGTTTTACAGTGAGGAAAAATTTTCCCAATTAAAAGAAACCAAAAAAAAAAGGATGGTTACGTAAGGTGTTACTGAGTTGAGATGGCAAAAGGGAAGAGAGAATTGAAATGTCTTTCCTCCTCAACATACTTCTCCTCTCTGCTGCTCCCCACTTCTCTTTGTGAGGATAATCGTGCTGGAACTATTTGTTCCTGCACTTTCCTGGTCTGAATAAGCTGGGGCACTAGCTGTCACCTCGAGTTTCTCTGGCATGCTCTCTGATCCCCTTCATCGAAATGGGTCAGTTCTAGCTCCATTAATCAGCAGTTAACTGTGCAGACTTTCAATACCGTGGGCACTTTGGGGGCTTGTGAAAGGTATCTTCAGGGGCCCTGGTTAATTGGGACAGAAAGGCAAAACTCCTTAGCTATTACAAAACAGGCACATGCAAAACAGTGAATGTACCCATGTAAATTTCTTTACCACCAATTCTTCACTGCTTTTGATCTTTCCTGTGTCACTGCCTGATGGAGACAGTGCTTCCTAGGAGGTGACTGACTGGAGTTTGAATTCTGCCATCTAAGACATCCTGTGTACCCAGCAGTGCTGGCAGGCTCGTCTTAGAGACAGTGCCTCTGAAAGTGTTGCCACTGAGGGAGAAGGAATGGTGCAGAATATTCTGGTATTCCTGGAAAGGGATGCCTATGACAGACAGGATGCATCAAACCCCTGAAGGATGTACCTCACAAGTAGATGGTAGTACTAGCCAAAACAGATACGTGTTAGACAACAATAATTGTATTTCTATATGCTTTAACTTTCACTTTCCTCAAGTTATTGAGGTATTTTTGTTTTGTTTTTTAAAAGAGCATTTTACAAGGTTATTTAAAGGGTGAAGACCCTTAACATCTGTTGTGGCCAACAGGGCACTCTGCCCACACCAGTGCTACCACAGGAGGATGTGACGCCTTAACACCTCCATGGTTCTGCATCCTACTGCATAGTATTACTTTGTAAAAGAAAAGACACCATGCTCTTCACTCTGGTACCAAAGGCCCTTTTTAACTGGTGGCACTGAGTATTACACGGCTAGTCTATAGGCCACAGGTGCAGCGAGGGGAGGTTGCTGAAGGACAGGGCCCACCATGGCGTCGTGCTGCACCATGTGCAAGGCAAGGCCCAGGGCAACAGGCCTGCCTCGCTGTGGAGACAGACGCAGGCCTCGAAGCCGCGGGTGGAAAGACGAGGCCGCGTCGAGACGTAATAGGAATGCCAAAGGCTGCCGCTAGTGTTGGGGCTGTGGCTGGCGAGTGAAGGCAAAGCGGGAGCTGCCCGCCCTGCCCTGCCGGGCGAGGGGCGGAGAAGGGCCGCGGCGCCAGCTAGCTTGAGTCGCTCCGCGTCCCCGGCTCCTCCCACAGGCCGTGCCAGCGGCTCCTGCAGGCCGGGGTCAGCGGACGCGTGTGCCCCCCGGTGACGGGATGGTCCAGGGGGAAACTTCTCTCCCCTCGGCCAGAGTCCCCCGGGTTGTGAGGCGGACGGTGCTGTTGCTGCGGCGGCCTCTGTCTCCCCGCAGGGATCTTCTCTCCTCGCTCCTCCTCTTTCTCCTTCTCCCTCTTCCCCCACCTTCACCCCCCGGCTGAGTTCGTTCACTGGGATTGGTTTCAAATGACGCCATCGCTTTATTTTTACATCAATGACCTCATCGCAGCAGCTTGAAGTTTACTGACCAGCAAAACTCTTTTTTCTCTTGCTCGCTCCCCTTCTTGTGCCTGCCTCTCTGCCCATTTGTTTGTAAGCGTTTGGTTTCTTCTGGGAACCGAAGGCTTTTTTAAAAAATACAACAAAAACCCAAACCAAAACAAAACCCGCACAACCCTCCCCAAACCTCCTCCCCCGTCCCGAGCTTTCAGTGTCGGCTGCGTGTGTGTCCCGTCACTGTCCCCTTTTAATTTTCTCAAGCCATGTTGGGGGAGGAGAAGGGGGGGAGAAAAAAAGCTCTAAAACTTTCTTTTTTTTTTTCCTCCTCTCCCTTCCCACCTTCACGTTTCCCACTCTTAAAGAAGAGCGGAACAGAGTTTTTCTATACTAATGTATTTTTTTACATTGCGGGATTTTTAGGGGGTGGTGTTTCTGGGGGGTTGGTTTGTTTGTTTTTTAACTGAAGAAGGAAAAGAGGAGGTTTCCGAGCTGCTGTAAAGTTGTTTCAAGCGACAGCGGCGAGGCTGGTGGCAACAACTTCTATCCCTGCGGAAGGGACAAACAGAGAGAGAGTCAGTGGGCGAAATAGTAAGTGCGAGCGGAGCGTAAGAACCCCTCGCCCAGGGCCACCCCGTGGAAGCCAGTCCGGGAGAAGGGCTAGGGGTGCGGGGGGGGCCTGCGGCGGGGCTGGGCC